>JAHVAK010000329.1:0-189186 GCA_019845155.1 Luehdorfia chinensis | reverse complement strand
CAAAATCGCCGTCATTCTGCCAAAACCGATTATCTGCAGTTTTGGTCAATTATGAGTTAATATACCAATCGATTCAGTTTTTTTCAGATCTATCTGCCAATAACCTGTTTAAACGCAGAAACCCATAGTTGCAGAGATAGTCTGTGCAAATAACGGCTAATTATCCATTTCTGTAAAAAGTCGTCAACAAAAAACGATTAAAATTGTTTAACGATAGGTTTTAGATATTACGCTTGCTAAATATTATTAAACACGTTAAGTTGATTTTCGCATTTACGCACTGGAGCAGGTCCACAGATGATTTATTCTGCCAAAGTATTTCAAATGCCGTTCACCGGTTTTGGAAAATTATTTACTTATTGAAAACTTTAATTTTACTCATTTTTTAATGCAAAGCCCTTAATATGCAAGATGAAATAATGATTTTGAGAAAAAAAAATATTTTTACTTACTACTAATTTTTACTACTTTAGTTTTACATTAAAAGCATATAACACACAATAATATACGACACAGGGGAAATCCTACTGTGGGTTATCGTTTTTTTTTTAAAAAATGCGTTTGGCTAAAGTTACTACGGGTTTTAATATATAAAGTATATCCAGCCAAAAGCGATTAAATGTTCCAGATGAGACTGATTGTAATCAAGACCAAATTGTTTTAATTTATATTTTGATTTCTATAATTAAACTTATGTTTATTTTTTTTTAATAAAAAGTATGTTTAGTTCACTGTAAGCAAGGTTGCTTACTTGATGCCACACTTTCTGTTCCAGATGATACAGATTGTAATGAAGACTTAATTGTTTTAATTTTTATCATTTTCATAATTAACTTTTATGTTAAAATTTCTTAAATAAAAAGTATGTTTAGCTCACAATAGTTTTTCCTTTCCTATCTTAAAATAGTAGTATAAATAACTGTAGCAGTAATCATTCTACTGAGTGGGTACGCTAAACTCGATCACTAAGTAATTATTTACATTGATCTTGTAATCAAGCTCAATAGCTTCAAGTCAGCTTGAGTACTGCAGCTCAGTGTGGAACCCGCACTATGACGTTTATGTTAAACGTATAGAGAGAATACAGAAACGTTTCTTGGGGTGTTATAAAGAAAATTCCGAATTATAACACTCGCCTCAAGTACTTTAAACTTCTTTCCCTTTTTTCTATTGACTGCCCATATTTACTCTCCCGACTGCAATATTCAGCACGTAGCAAATCAATCCGAACGTCGCGTTTTGTCCCTTTCTGCACCAAAACGTCTCGCACTAATATTGGATTGCATGCACCTCTTAATAGATTGGTTAAGAAATATAACGCTCTAAGGGACGTAGCGTGATGTTATATAGCCTATAGCATAGCATGTATTGTATTGCATTACAAATGTATTGCATGCACCTCTTAATAGATTTGTTAAGAAATATAACGAGATATATAAAAGAATGGATGTGGATATATTTTGCACGAAGATTTCGGACTTCAAAACTGAAATCCAAACTTTATTGTACAAGGACTTGTTGGCGCAGTCATAGTTGATTTTCTTTTGTTGTTTGTTTCATAACTTTCTATTTTTGCTAATTAATTCATTAATATTATAGTAATTATATAAATTCTTTTTAAAATAGTTTTATTATCTTAAGCTATTGCAGTAACTTTTTTTTTCTCATGTTAGTTTAAAATAGTAATTAAGCATAAAAATTGTTTTAATTATAGTTTTAATTCATCTGTAAGCGGTAACAGACTGTATCACCTGACTTGCCGTGGTTACCTTTAAGTAAGGTAGCACATGCCTTTTTTTTATTAGTATCAAGTGTTTATTTGTTTTTGTTATGTGTTAATCTTGTTGATAATCCTTAAATAAATGAATAAATAGCTCAATAACATGTCCAGCAGTGTAGTGCAAAGTAGCCTTTGCGTTAATCCTTTGCCTTATCTATCTACATACGGAATTTCATACAAATCCGATAAATAGTTTCGGATATTAACATGTCCTAAAAAGGTATATAAAATGTAATGTTAATGTATGAGTATAAAAAGAATAAATGTTTTTTTTAATTTTTAATCTTTAATTTTTTCGTCAGGCAAAACTGGCTAAAATTAGGTCTATCTATTTTTTTCTGTTCTTCTGATACCATTCAATAGACACAACATTTTCTACATATAATGGTAAAATGAATATCTGCTTCTATGCATTATTACAAATTGATAGACTTAAAGGTTCAAATTTATAAAATAACTATTTTTGATAATTGTCAGCTAAAAGTGATTAAATGCACTACTCTCCGAGATATTATTTTATTTTTATCCATTTATATAAGAATAATCGAATCGACTAGTCTTGACTTTTAAAGAAGGATAAATAATGCATCGGAAAAAATCTAAAAATATTAATGAAAGCTAGCATTTAACAAAACAATCTACAGTGAACTTTCAAATTGATTTATCTCAAATTGCATTATTGTGCATTCAACTGGTTTTGGCAGAATGACGACGAAATAAAAATTAGTTCAAAAGGAACTAAATTTTTTTAATTTAAATATACACACAAAACTGTAATAGTGGGTATTAGAGTTGTGTCTGTGAATATATAAAACGTTTTTTTTTTAAATATACACATACATAACTAGTTGGTTTACGGGTCAGTTTCGGGATAAGTTTTATCAAAAATAATAAAACATAATTCGAGAGGACTGCAGTTTTGCGATTGCGATTGGTTGCAGCGTAGTGGAGCATATAATCAGTATAAACAGTTGAAACAGTGTTACACCGCTCAGAACGGTCTTTGCCCAGGCGTTTGCGGGTGTACGTTTCCAGACGCCTTGCAATCGCTCCTTTTTTGGACGAGGGTCTCGTGCCTACGCAGTACTTCTCCCTAGCCCTGAAAACAGAGTAGAGGTGCGGGGGAATACTCTGTGGGTGCCACTTGGTTGCAGTTTTTGTCAGTGCCCGATATTGCTACCATCGCCGATATAGAAAGTGAATCTCATCCCACCTTGACCTTCTCTTCCCCCTCCGGAGTAGTGATAAGGCTATGCAAGATTGTCACCGTAAAGGGGAACGAAACTGTCCTCCGCTCCGTGGCCCCCACAACCGGACCATCGTAAGCGACAGTAACAACGCGTCCTAGTACGGCAGCCTGGTACCTCTTATGCTCCCAACACCGGAACATCTACAATATCAAAGAGGATCCGCTATCCGCCTTTGGTGTTGGAGCATTTCCGGAACTGGGCCAAAAATTTTTAGATTAAGGACCTGAACTTAGGACACCGCCCCTATGCTCGAATCTTCGGTCAGGTTTCTTCCTAAAGCGGACGACTAGCACACTTGTTGAAATATCGTTAATATTTTAGCTCAATTTGTGTCCTTACGTCAATAATTAGGGCAATATTCTTCTGGATGATAAAATAGCTTTATTAAAGAAAACTTACACACGACATTTCATTTCATTTTTATTTATTATTATGAAAACACGGCATTTTATTAGTAAAGCTTAGCTCTCCACGTAAAGGAATGCTGATGGTTGAAGGAGATTCTTGATCTGATTAGAATCATAATGGCGACAGTATTTATTCCGATTATGGCTACGTAATATCTGTGCAGTATATAATGATGAAATATTTATTATTTTTCATATTATTTATCACACAGCTGAAAGTATAAACACTAAACACACCCCAGCGATCAGGTTGAAAGAAGCGTAAAGAGCATTGTCAAAAAGTGTTGTGTTTTTCAAATATAGATTACTACTTGGACTTACACTAACGACTTCACATCAGTGAGGTACGCTATTCACTAGGTACCACGATTATTCTGCTACAGCATATTTTAAAGTAAGTATCACAGTTGATGTATTAAAACGATAATTGACTAGTGTCAACTCCAAGTAAGCAATTCATGTAGATAAAATACCACGGAGAATAAAGTGGGATGAACAGTAATATCCAGTTGGCCCATATCAGTTGGCTCAGAACATCTTCCTGCGGATGTCAAACCGCTTGTCAAATTTCGTGACTATTAGGCACAACTTTTACCACTTTAATATCTACTTAGCTTTTCTTTATAACTATCTAGCTTTAAAAAAAAATATTACGCTCGAGGTATATGAATATCTTAATTAGTTCTCAGTACCGTGAATATTAACCGCAATGACCTTTTGCTAAATGGAGCCTCAAAAGGTTTGTTGTAGCGATAAAAGCTTTAATTTCACACATCAATGAGTAAGTTATTCATAAGGTTCATCAGCATATTCCGTTTGAAATTGGAATTATATTAGATCAGTTGTTGTACTTCTTTGATCAGAGGAGTATAAAATTATAGTAAAATTGATTTGCTATCATCATACTGACATAAAAATGCAACTCCCCCAAACCATTTTTCTGTGGTTTCATAGTACGCTAGAGATCTCGTTTCGATTCCGTTGCCTGTAGCACTAATATTGTTAATTGCTCCGGGACGGATTTAAAATTTGTAAATCCACGCATAACCAGTGTAGCGTACCCCTTCGGCTTCGAAATCCTTTCAAAAATAAGAGGGGTCCTGTGTCCAACAGTTGGACGGTCATAGGGTGTTTTTTATTTTTAATAATAGAATATACATTTTTTATTGACATTGATGCTCGCAGTAGGGTTTCTTCTGTAACGTGAGTGCGTTTTACAAACATACATTTCACATGCACAACACAATCAGCCCCGAAAACCAACAATTTGTGTTTTACACAAACACTCCGGCTGGGATTCGAACTCAGGACCCGCGGCCTAGAAGTCAGGTACGCTAACCACTAGGTCACGCGGTCATCAAATACATACATATATTTACAGATATTTAAAGTTCGAATTACGTGTAATAAGTATTAAAAGTTTAAATAAGTCGTTTCTGAGAATTAATATTATTAATAATGTTAGACTACCTTTAAACAGGAATAATACAACATAAAAGAAAATGTTGAATCAATTTTATTCTTCTCGAAATATTATGCAGTTATAGAAATTTATACAAAGTTAAAAATAAACATAAACACAATCAATTTTACCACAATTAAACTTATATGTTTTTATGCGTAGATGTTTATTCAAAGAATTAGCGCAGTTTGTCTCATCACTCCATATTTTCCTATCTATTTCAGTCCATAATCCATGAAACCAAAAACTGATATAAGCATCCGGAGAACGAGCATTATAAATAGTAATTATCACTTTCAGTTACAATACTCTCTACAAAGTAAATATATAACATACAGTTAATAGCATAAATCATTATGATTTTATTTGGATACATGAAACCTATTATTTTACTTCGCACTCACAGTGATTTTCAATTATTATGAATTCGATTATTAATTTATTAAAAAAATCTTCATAAAATAAAAATTCTTAAATCATTTCACCGTAACTCATACGATATTAGCAGTTACATAAACTATTACCACAATAATTTTACTTCATAATTATTTCAAGTGTTACAGAAAAGACTAATAGAAAAAAATAACAATAATTTAATTTAGAACTTTAGCTTTAGGTTCGCAACCCGTCTCGTCTCGTGTGAAAAGTGAGCTACAGATAACCACTTTGCTTGATAAAATTGACGAAGTTTGTGATATGATGCGCGGATTGATGTTCTTTCGGTGAATGAGACCAAGCAGAAGGGATGCGACATCACCACGCATAGACCCTACACAGCCTCTTGGTCATAAGTTCATGAAACCAGAAGAGACTGTCAGATCGTTGGTGTACTGCTTTCTAGGCTTGTCTAGGTGAGGTTGGCCTAACTCGCATCTTCATATTTGGACTTCACAAGATGCGAGTCGGAACAGCTCCTCTTATGTCTAAAGTAAAAGACAGGAGGAGTTTTGAGATAGCATGAAAGATGATTCTAATAAATGCAACCAAAATGGAATAACTATAATGCTAGGCGATTTTAATGAGCAGTGAAGCGTGATGAGTATGATAGTGTGCTGGGAAGGTTCGGCGATGACAGAGTGAATGAAAGTGGAGAAAATCTGCTTAAAGTATGATTGGAGTGGAATCTTGTGGTAACAAACACAAAGTTTGATCATAAAAAGATGCAGATGTATACTAGTAAACAAGTAGATCGTCTACTTCAATTTTGTGGTTTTGAATGAAATATTGAGACACTCGGGCATACCGCGGTGTCGGCATTCACACAGGCCACTTTCTGGTGTTAAGCCGAAAAAGAGGTGTCATCGTGTGCATGAACCTTTTAGTGTTATAGAGCGCATTAAAGTTTTGCAAGATAAAGGTGTGATAGAGGAATTTGTAAAGAAACTGATGGAGAAGTTTAACATATTAGATGATGCATGTGATGTTGAAGAATTTTGGTAGCCGTTTAAGGAAGAAATCGTAGAAGTTGCTATTGAAGTGTCTTTTGGAATTCCATAAGATCAACCAGATTAAAAATACGACCTTACAACTAGACAAAGTCAGAAAGTACGATGGTAGTATTTTGAGGGGAGAGGAATGCGTTCTGAAGAGAAGGAAGCAATATTTCGAAAACTTATTTGAGAAAGAGGATATGCAGGTACTTGCCTCTTCCGGAAACATAAATGAAGGTTATGATGAAAGTGATACAAGTATGAGCGAGATTATGGAAGCGTTAAATGGTATGAAATCGGGCCAGGCTGCAGAGTCTGACAGAATTACGACAGTGATGCTGAAAGCTGGACAGTGCGTGGTAGCTTATTGGTTGTACCGCCATTTTAACCTTTGCTGGAGGTGCGGAAACGTACCAGGAGACTCGTGCAAGGCCGACATCGCACCGTTTTATAAAGGAAAAGGCTCGCATCAAGACTGCAAAAACTACCGCGGCATTAGCTTGCTCAGCATCGTCGGCAAACGAATATATTTGAGGTACAATAAACACTGGTCTTTTTTATTGCGTGTATTTTATAATTCAAATTGAGTTCAAAATATTGTTCTCGGAATCGCTAGTTTATAATAACCATATAGGTGATGCGACAGGAATATGTTTAAGTTTTTATTATTTATGCTTTACAAATGCTGTTTGTTTTGGCACTGCACAGTTAGCACATCATCATCATTTCAGCCTATCATAGTCCACTGTTGAACATAGGCCTCCCCCATAGATTGCCACAAAACACGATCCTGAGCCTGCATCCATCGACTTGAGCTAAACTGTGCAGGTCGTCGCTCCACCCAGTGGGGAGTCGCCCTACACTGCATTTGCCGGTACGAGGTTGCCACCCGAGAACCTTTCTTCCCCGGCCGGCCCATTGCCACTTCAGCCTGCTAATCCTTAGGGCTATGTCAGTTACTCTAGTTCTGCTGCGGATAATAACGTTACGGATTTTATCTCGCAGAGAAACTCTGAGCATAGCTCTTTCCATAGCTCGGTGTGCGACTCTGAGTTTCTTCATGCGGCCTACGGCGAAGGACGACGCCTCAGTTCCGTATGTCATCACTGGTAACACGCACTGGTCGTATACTTTTGTTTTGATGTATTGAGGTATACTCGACGAGACGATGTGATGCAGTTTCCCGAACGCTGCCCAGCCGAGTTGGATCCGTCGATTGACCTCTTGGTCAAAGTTAGACCTATATAGTAGGACAATCTGTCCTAGGTATATTGACATCATCCAATGCAGCGGTAAAGAGTTTCGGGGATATTACATCACCCTGTCCCCCCCACCCTTACACCTTTCTGCAATAGGATCGATTTCGTATTCTATTTCTGTACTCGGATACCCATTGTAGGTAGCATTGATATACAAGCACTGCAACACATCGATATGCCGACAGTCAATTCGGCACCGCTGAAGCGACTGTAGCACCGCTAAAATTTCGCGACTCCGCTTCAGCTGCGGAGGGCAACGCACTGCTCCCCCTAGCATTCCTCCTGCTTACATCCAGAGCAGACTTGCGCAGCCCACTAAAAGCAACCGCCTCTGGCCAGCCTGGTGCCATAGGAAATTTAATACCATCGACTTTTCTTTTATAATCGGGCTATTTAATTCAAAACTCGTCGCCACCATTGAACCAATTCGTATTTCAAATACTCATAACTTTTAATTGAAAAAACCGATTTTAATAAAACCAAAACTAAATATTACTCGAAGATACGCTTTCTGATTTTCTTACTGAGGTTTTTGAATAAATTGAGTACTTTAGACGTGATTCTTTCACGAAAAAACAAACAGGCAGACAATTCTAAAAATTATAGAAATGTGTAGCGACATCTATGTCGCCACATGAGAAGCTCAAGAAATAGTCGCATACGTCCATTATCGCGCTGTGAAAGTGTTCTGAGATGCGAACTATATATACAACATCTAAATATTTCTAGTTGGAGGAGACCCTTTTCATTGGCCCCACTGGCGAAATATAGAAATGTATTTAGTTATTTATGGCCTTTATTTTAGAGGGGTAATCATTTATTTCGCAAAAGTTTAAAATATTAATATGAATAGAGGTTTTTCTAGTTCTAGTTTTTCTTAGTTTTTATGGGGTAGTTAGTTTCTTGAGTCTTATATATGTAATATATGTATAAAGATGTCAGTGAAAAGTGGGTTCAATTCGTAGTCAGTTCCATTCGTTGAGGTTTGAAAAAAGAAGATTAGTTTACTTTTTAATTTTTTAAGATGTATAGAATATTCATTGAAGTATTTTCAACATTATAATATACTCAACATTATAATATGGTCCTCAAAACAATTTTAACAACGTTTTTAAGAAATACAGAAAAAAAAAGATAGTTTAATACTTTTCCTAGATGTTGTTAAAGCTAACCTTATTTTTCAGTTTAGCCCTTTGGCCAAAAACTGTTGAAAATCCAGAAAAAGTAAACTAAACAAATGATATATCATATAATATGAAATAATGATGACAATAATTTGAATTTCCTTTAGTTTTTCAAATGTTTACTTATAGCTTCATACTGTAAAAATGTGTATAGGTAATAATATAATAAAATATCTCGAGCAGACATAGAGCTCTATAAGTTTTTCCACTGGTGGAAGGATTCCTGTGCAGGAATCCGTCTAGGTAGGTACCACCCCAGGGTCAGTTATTCTGCCGTGAAGCAGTAGTGTGCAAACATTACTGTGTTTCGGTCTGAAGGGCACTGAGAGGGCGTAATCACTGGGCATATTAGACTTAAGAACTTGTCTTAGGGTGTCGGGCGCAGTGTGGTGCTACACAGAAATATTCTGAGTAACACAGCATCTGTTATGGGCAAACGTTTCACTTACCATCAGGTTTTGCTCGTCTCGATACTTTATCAAATGAAAAAAAAAAGTTTTTTATAGTCCTCCCCGTTGTGCGCAATAATGTTAGCATCATCATTTTAAAGTCCGTTCGTCTTCAGTTCGGTTTCCATTTACCGCCTGCAGTTGCTTACTGGTCTACTTTGTATTCTCCTGCCGCTGTGTTGCTGCTAAAATGTGGTTGCTGTAGGATTTCCCCTCTTCTCTTTGTAGTGCCCTCTTTTCTGGTAGAAATAGAGCTCGATGCTCTATTTCAGGACAGTCATTTATGTACAGATTATCTAAACTAATATTATAAAGAAGAAAGATTTGATTTTTTGTATGTTTGGTTGTAATGATTTAACTGAAAAACTACTGAACCGATTTTAAAAATTCTTTCACCTATATACAACTACATTTTCACCGACTAACATGAGCTGTATTTAATTTAAAAAAAAACGAGATTTCTTCGAAAATTGCTATGATGTCACTTAAGGTATCAAAAATTTACCAATAAAAGTCTTTATTTGGCGTGCGCTGCAAAAACTATGATAAAGAAAATAATGTACTACATTTTCATTGTACTCATCATTACTCACAAAAAAGTCCGCAAGGCTATATATCTAACTATTATAGTTAAGTCACAATAACCAACTTTTTGTTCAAATTAGTCAATCAAAGCAGGGGTAGAATCGAAAGAAGATGACATTCGTATCATGATAATCCTTATCCTACAAAATAGTTTCATAGTCAAAGTTGATTATGTACATGTAAATTCCTATTTAAATTATTCAAATAGGACTTATTGTTTAGAAGTTACGACGGGTATCAAAATGCTAAGAGTAAGAAAAATGCTGCGATGTGAGCGAACAGCCATACGCTCGCCCGCGCTACTCGCGTTAAAACTAAATTATATTGATTGCCTACCTACTCATTTTATTTTTTTGAACTAGAAACAGTTGAATAGTGGTTTGTAATTTTTTTTTTATTTTAAAACTTTGAAACGCTCTATAATAAATACAGCGGCCGCGGTCGCATCATCGAGGTGCGCGGCTCCCTTTGCGCAGCGGTCGAGAGCGGTCGATTTATTTTCCTAACACGACCTCAAATATTGTTTACAAGGAAGCTCTGAGCCACTAAACTTTCATTGCTTATGTTCCCATAAATAAAACATTATTTTGGTAACCTTATCTTACCTAGTCGCTACAAAATATGTTAGTGAGGGGATTGTTGTTGTTCTGTTTGTCCAAATAAAGTACAAATTTGTGCGAAGCCAGGGCGGATCGCTAGTGTAAGAATAAAGAGTATATATTCCAGATGTTTAAATTTATAAGATGTTGGATCCCATTATAGTTAGATGGATTTATAAGAAACGTAAGCAAGGTAATATTGTTGCGTTTAGTCCAAATTTCGGAAAGGAGGGGAACGAACGCGGTGTAGATGTCAGCGATTAATTGATGTCGCCGACTCAGATGTCACTACTCGCTTTGTACCTGCGATAATAATGTGTAGCGTGATGCCGTTATTTTTCCTTGTCATGCCTTCTGCAAATAATGAGCAGACAAATTTGCATTACAATATATAACAGGAACGTTTGCTTCATTAAATCGAAACTGTCTTAATAGCGTACAAATTGTTCCTATTTTAATAAATTATTATATTAGCCAAACAAAAAAGGGCTGCAGAACAATGAAATAAAATGAAAACGACCTACTTCCCTGGGAGAGACCTACTGGTGTTTAGTGTGTTTTGTCCAGCACCGTCCGCTCTGTCTCTTGTGAAAGTTTCCTTGAGGTGAGAGCCATAATTTCAAAGCATGTAGCATGGTATTAAGGGTTTTGCCCCACTTCCGTGGGACTGGAATGCTGTGGTAATTGCCACCTCTTCTAAGAGTTCCGTAATCGAGGAAATACTAATCAAAACAAGAGGGTTTTGGATAACGTCATTCACATCATTGTTTGTCAGGATTGCCTGTCTGGTTTTTTTTTCAGAAAATCCGTGGTCAAATGTACTAAGTTATTGGTACGTGGTACCGTGGTAACCATAGTTCAAATTTCTCGATTAGGTAAGAATCAAGTTACCACAGAATATTAACGTGAAGTAGCGGCATGATGCTGCTTTGTTGCGAGTGAAGACCCGGAGAACCGGAGACTTTATTACTGGCTTAGAAACATTCCACTGTTAACCTTTGTTAACTACTTATATCTTGATTCTTTAGTAAGGGTTGGTCGTGAGAAACTTATCTTTAGATCACAGTGATCATTTAATATTCAGAGGACTGGATTCCTTATTTATAATTCTATCTAAAAAAAAACTACACCAAATCAAACTTAAAAAAATGTGTGCGTCAGTTGTGAACTGCGTAGGGGCTGATAACTATTATTATTGAGATATATTGATAAATACGCTTGCTTCAAAAAATACTCCGCTTTTATTTTTAACAAAATGACTTTTATATAGAATATGTAACTAACACTGTATAATAACTTCAGATTGAATTTTCTTCCATTTCCTAAAATGACTCTAACAGTTTCAGTAGTATTGGTTCTTGACAATAGGCAGGATATTAAAAATGTATCATTTTTGACAATAATCTTGTACGATTTATGAGTTATACAAAAATAATGAATAACTTGTGTAACTTAAAAAAGATGGGAAATTTTAGTGTAATTATGCATAATTTTGGCAATAGCTGATAACTGAAACTTCAAGGACATTTGGGATTACAAATTCCAGATCCACTGTACTTAAATCTATTATTGAGGTAGCAAATTTTTTTTATAGAAGAGGGAGCAAGCGGCTCACCTGATCTTAACCGATCACCGCCGACCATGAACATTCGCAACACCAGGGGAGTCACAAATTTAAGCTTTCTCCCCTTTATGCTACACATTTCTTTCCAAATTGTGCGTTTTCTCCATTTCAATGTAATCTTTGTTTCTTCTCCTTATCTGTGAGTAGTAGCGTAATCAATATGTAAAAAAACATGGTCAATGTACCGCTGATGCATTTTCCGATTCTCTATTTACCTTACAAAATATAGACCTCCTAAAGCTTAGTCTAGGATCTTACTTCAGCGCAACTTTAGTGGTGTATACCACTAAAGTGAAGTTAAGAAGAACCTGCTTTTTATTTATAGACAAAAGCAGGTTCTTCAGGACACAGCAAAAAATGATTGGAATGTGGCCGTCCTGCAGTTGACGAACAGGTAGCTTTAATTCTCTCATAATCCAACTATATGACATTCATGCTCCTGTTCGTCCAGTGCGCGTTAGACATCTTAATTCTCCGTGGTTAACTGAAGACGTCACAGACAAATTATAAAGAAAAAAACAATACCAAGTCAAAGCCTAGCGACAGAGAAAAAATATATGTTTTTTTTATTGTATAAAGTGACGTGAGGAATAAAGCGTGTGCAGCGCTCATCTAGTCAAGTGTGACATCAAAAGAGCGCGACGTTAAAACGCGACGCTATAACGCGTCGTTAAGGACGCGTTCTGTTTGGCGAAGCCTTCATTCCACTCTTGGATCTCCTTACCTCTGTAATTACTTCCATTCTTAACAACTCACTGAAAACTGCTAAAAGATACCAACGTGACCCCTCTCCCAAAAAAGACAAATCTCTCCAGTTTCTCCGATTACCGGCATATTTCTCTACTTTCATTTCTATCTAAAGTTATCGAACGCCTCATCCACAAGCAATTAAGCTTCTAACTTTTCGAATACAATCTCGTCAATCCATTGCAATCTTGATTTCGTATTGGCCTTAGCACGACTCTAGCATTGCTACGAATTACAGACGACATTCGTTATGGTATGGAAAACCAATAACTTACTGTACTGACTTTGCTTGACTGCGGCAATGCATTTAATATTGGGATTATGTCTTATTGTTGGGTATTGTGAGTTCTCTTAACATATGTCCTGTTCTGGTTGATTGGTTTCGTAGTTACTTATTTGGTTGCCGACAGCGTATTTAGGTACAGTATGTTTTCTCTTCCTGGACCACCACTGTTGCCGGCGTTCCACAAAGTGGCGCGTTGTTCTCAATTTTCATTAATACGATAAGTCATTACCTGTCTTCTTCTTATCACTTGTACGCTGACGATCTCCAGATTTATATCCAATCTACGCTGGAAAACTTGTAAACACTTACGCTAAACTTGTAAAAACTTGAAAGCACTTACGCTGATTTGACTTGTATTGGAATAAAGCGTGTGGTTTAAGTATTAATCCCACGAAAACTCAGCTAGATTAGCTGCTATAATGGACTGGTCTAGTCTACCACCAATTATTCTCAACATTACTCATATCCCTTACAGTAATAAGGTGAAGAATCTGGAAATATATTTTGACGCCTGTCTGACATGGCCTCCGCAGATCAATGAGACTCGTAGGAAAATGTTGTCTGCTCTTAGCTTTCTACGACGACTACGTTATTTCCTTCCTACTGCTACTAAAATTGCGCTCGCTCATTCATTACTTATGCCCATCCTTGACCATGCTGATAATTGCTATCTTGACATTACTGAAGTGCAGCTTAATAAACATGAGCGAATTCAAACGTGTTGTTCCTACGATTCATGTTTGGGCTTCGCAAATTTAATTCGCCGATTTTCGTAAACAGCTCATGTGGCTCCCAATCCGTCTTCACAGGAATACTCAAATTATTTCAGCTTTTTACTGTGTGCTGTTCAATCCCTGCACTCCTAAATACTCAAAACACCGCTTTAATTATATTTCCCTCTCCCATGAACGGTTCCTTCGTTCTCCTGTCAATCTCTACCTCAAAACTCCTATAAAACTCCGATAAGGAATGTTCCTTATCTTTCTTTCACAATGTAATTCACTTGTGTAATTCTTCACCCCTACACATTCGACGGGCTAAGTCCCTTTTTGTTGTAAGACTGCAGACTTCCTGGTGGGTCCTGCTCTGTGACCATGTTCTGGATCATCCCACCCATTACAACACCGGTCCTACCAAGGATGATTCGCGAGGCTATTGAAATTAAAAAAAACATCCCAATTTTAATAGAGAAGATGGTTGGGTATTACAACCAGCTCGGGATCCTATAATTGATAAAATTAAATCAAAAACCAAGCATACCACTGCAAGACGACAAGATACAGGTTAACTATGTCTATCTATGTCTCAAAATAAAATTAAACGCGATAAAATCCGTAATAATTGGTTTCATTTAAATGTGTAGAGTTCGCGTAAATATGAGAAATCATTAAATAAACGAAGTAACTAATAAATTTTAGATTTTGACTACATGAAATTAAAAAAAAATCTTAAGGATATTTATTTCGTTAGTCCTGTTTCAGCCCTGAAGATACCTCTTTTGGATATATGGCCTTTGTATACGAACGATTTGATTCGCAAATGCGTTCTCGCTAATTATCCTGATCTGAGTATTTAAAAGTAAGGTCAAGGTAAAGCATATTTTATGATGAGTATTATATGGTTATTGCACTTTTTGTCAATGGTCAGCTTAGTTTTTTGATGTACCTGTAAGTCGACTTCTACAAACACCAGCGCAATATGCGAAACACAAAAAAATATCATTATTTTTCGTTCATAAAAGACTGGCCAGTTATGTTTCCTTTTTATTTAGAACTTTAATAAACTTTTATTTAACTTAAAAATGGAACAAAAAGTGACACTCATTTTTTTCATCGATTTGTTTCTTTTTACCGGTAATACTTATTTGTTAGCGGTTCGAGCTCGGTCTGTGGAGAAATTTATAAGTTTTATAAATTCGATAAATTTTCGATTTTATTAGTATACGTTATTTTTTTCGTGTCAATAATAGGCACCTTTGTTTAATATACTAAAAACGCCTGATTTAACACCACCAGATTATGAGGGCAGATGAAATGCGAAGAAATGGTCATATCTAGAGATCTATTGACTCCAGACTGCAGGAATCAATTTCAACGATTCATCGCAGTATTCAACGGTAACGGTTGACTGATTCTCTTGTGAGGGGGCAATGCAGCAAAAAGTGCAATTCGAGGAGGGATTACCGTTTACTAAACCTTCGAGCTCGCAAGAACGGTAACGTCTGTGCAGGCCCGATTTGAGCTTGAAGTCGTGCGAGGAAAATTTCTGTGTGACACCACGCTGTGCCCATCACCCTGAGACATGGGTTCTTCAGTCTCATATGCCCAGTGATTGCGCTAGCTCACAGTGCCCTTCAAACCGAAACACTTATGTTTGCACACTACTGCTTCACGGCAGAATAACTGTCCCTGGGGTGGTACCTACCTAGACGGATTCCTGCACAGGAATCCTACCACCATAGACTCACCAACAGTGAACATATCGATAATAGACCATAACATAGACCATACAGTACATTATCTTGACATGTGCACCTATAATAGGCGTGTTCAACATTCAATAATACGTGACTAAAAAATACTTCAAAAATGTACAAAATTAACGAAAAATAGAAATGAGCGTTACAAATTATATATATAAATAACTTAGTCTTAGTGAGAAAATTATGCAAATGATTCCAGTACCTTTTTTTTTAAAGATGTGTAAAGAGTTGTGAAATATGTCAATATCTTGTTTTTTACTGTTTCGTATGTTGTACTCATTACACATTCTTACCGCAGGAGAATTTAAGTCGAGATTAGTTCTTACTAATGGAATGTTAAAAGTCTTGGTAATAGGAATTTGGGGTACTCTACGTGGCACTGCTAGCTGTACATTACTCAAAAGATCCGGGCAAATCCAACAGTTATTTAAGACTTTATGCAAAAATATCAGTGTGTGCATTTTTCGACGATTGTATAGTGATTGCATCTCAAAAAAAGTTAGACGGCGTTCATAGCTGCATTGGTGAGAAATACCGTGAGACAAAAAAGCTAAATTACGTGTAAAAGTACGCTGGACTTTTTCGATGCGTTGCGAGTGTACAGTGTAGTGCGGGCTCCAAACGACTTGTTAAAGAAAAGTGTTAAATCCAGAATACATCCCCCCAAAAACCTGAGAGAACTGCAAAATGCATTACTTGAAGAGTAATATATGTCGAAGCTGAAGACCCAGGGTTATTTTTGGGGAGCAGTACTACGGTCCCCATTAGACAAGGGTTCAGTTGTACTGTCCTCTTGATCCATTGCTAAGAAACGCCTTGATATATCATTTACTAATGATTTATTTATTACAGATTTATATTTCTCACAATATTTTACAATTTATTTAAAGTAGTTAGCGTAGTAGCTTAACAAACGCTTGCCAAATACACAACCTTCACCGGCAAGCGCTAAAAACACAAGTTAACTAGGTTGTCGTTAACACCCTTTTTTATATTACTATTGTACAGGCCAAGCAACCAAAAATCCTCCCCACCATCTTAATATAATTCACAACAGTTCACTGGTAACGCATAGAATGACCAAATGCTGGTGTGACAAAATAATTTGACTAGGTGACGAAGGAATTAAGATTACGTTGTTCAGTGGGCGCTTTCACAGCGAAACCTCAAGTGTTTCAAAGTTTAACTTATCCAAGCAAACCAAAAAGTAAATAAATGTTAGTTAATTAGTGAAGTTACAAGAATTTCCCTTGTTTTGTTTTGGGCAGTTCTTATCATGCAAACCGACACAAGCCACACAAGTGGGGCAATCTCAGGTGAGGTCCGGAACTCTTTTGTATGGCAAAAGATAATGTTAGCAGTGATAAGGAACACGACCTTACCAAATCATCAAGGATCCATTTCAGCCTATTACTAGTCCGTCTACTACTGAAGAAATCTGAAAATCTCAATGGTTGTAATTCGACGTTAATTCATTAACTTTTGTTATTTAAATTAATGTATTTGTTGCACGTATTATACAAAACTATGTTAGCTTCTGCACTCGTTCTCCATATAAACTTTAACTATGCCAAATCTCACTACTCCGTGCGCGCAATATGCTGAAAAAGGGGTACAAAGTTTCCCTTCACGTGTTAATATATAGAGAATATGTTTAATTTTGTTGTTGTTGCTGAATCGTTAGACCTTGCTTCCAATTCTAGCAGAGGCTAATATTTAAGTATCACACAAGTATTATGGATAGGTAGCTCAGAGGCGAGCGTTCGCCAAAAATTTTATAGCACGTGAGTGACTTTGGCCTCCAAGTGCCGATACCACTAAACATTGTGTATTGAAATTTTGAAATTATCAATAGAATTATACTTCAAGCTCGGCGGTGTAGGAAAACATCATAAGGAACCCTGCTTGTTTGAGAAATTAAAAAAAATATATTACGAAGCCTGCAAAGCTGCCAAGAAAATATCTGAGTTTAAGGTGTAGATTAAATACGTTAAATTAGTCTCCGAAAGCTTCTCTAAATAAGTAGTTATAATATTGTTGAATACTGATATAATGGATAAATTATCAGGGGAATTCTTACAGGCTAATAACTTTATACGATGATATGGATTATCATTCATATAAGTTCGAATCCCTGTGGAGTAGGATTTTAGAATGAAGATCAATCGATCTCTTACATTTTATTTTATTTTAGCTATTTCACATATTAATTTGTTTGAAAATAACTTAATTTAATAACGGCAGGCAGTTTCCAAGTCCATATTATTAGTTATCTGTTGTCTTATATATAATGATTTATTTTATAATACGCTTTATCTAATAATGTATTCTTGACAATTCGAAGGCTGCCTAGTAAATTTATCAGCGATAAAAGCGTAAACAAATCACGACTACTAACGGCAAATTGTTAGCCTTTGTAGGATCGTTTTACTAGCGCGGTATTCCGCTCGCCGTCTTTATCTGTCAAAAGACAGGGAGTGTAATAAGTTCAAAGTGAATTTCTAAAAGCCACACAACAATTCATGTAGTTAATATCGATTTTTGCTTTGTTTAATATCATAAAAAGTAGTTGATGCCAGCAACTCCGGTTTTAAGATTTATTTTTTCTTTTCTTATCAAAATGAAATTTGAGATTGTTCTTTACTACATTAATAATATCTATTTATTGCCTGAATATACATTTCGAAATAGCAGACTCGTAACGAACACTGGAGTCGAAGATATCGCAGCGGATCACGCTACAGCGATTCCCAATCCGTGAGTCAAGTGAGGCGGTTATGGCAAATCCTGTTCTCCCAAGAGAAAGTAAGGGTCAAAGACCAGCAAAGCCGATGTGCTTAAAAATAATTTATTCTTTATTAAAACTTTAGTTAAATTTGTTGTTACCAAAATGTTAATGAACGACGTTTTATGAAAAACCACTTATTCTTGTATAAGTATCCTATACTTAGTATATTATTGTATTTCTCTAGTTATATAAATAAATAAATAACAAAATATTGTTTTTATAGAACAGTGATTGATTATTACTATTGATTTTTTTTAAATTTTAAAGGTTCTTGCCAATGTGCTGAAACATGGTAATTATTTGAATTATGATATAAAATTAATTTTCTTTTCTTCTCCACACCTAGGTGTACTGATTAATATCAAAATATAAATATTTTAGTAAACTATGTTAAAATATAGAATATGCAAGCTGTTCTAATTTTATATATAATATTGTAAAAAATACAATAAACAGGATTCTAGAAGTCAACTTGCACGATATATTCTTACCATCAACTTAGATGGAATTAAAAAAAATAACTTCGTTTTGAGTTGCGACTTGAAGGAATATAAATACATTAACATAACATGGCAACATATAGCTAAATATTATAAATAATATTTGTTTTTAACAAATTTAGCACATTTTTAAATAATTATTGTAATTCCTTTGGGTATTTAACACTATTTCACACGTAAACGATACTGGAAATATAATTCTTTCCGCATTTGGCATATATTTTATGTACGTAACATAAATATTTGTCTTACAAAACGGTAATTTTTTTTTTGTTTCTAAAATATTTTCCCATAAAAGTGCTGTGTCAACCATTGTATGACATCACATCGCGCCCGTCACCCTGAGGTAGAGCAGTTCTTGAGTCTAACATGCTCAGTAATTACACTAGCTCTCAGTGCCCTTCAAACCAAAACACAATAGTGTTTGCACACTGCTATTTTACGGCAGTATAACTGTCCCTGCACTGGTACCTACCTAGACCGATACCTGCATAGGAATCCTACTACCAGTAATGAATTTATAAAGATATATTGTTATGGTGAAGTATCATTGCTTTAATGTAAAAAAAAGGATTTAGGTAAAATCTGTATCTTTCGCATTATATATATTTTTTTAATGATGAACCCTCTGTAACTAGTATAATGCAGTGTCCATAATCCCGAAACTTTCTGAGTTTCACTAAACGTCGTAGAGATGGCGCTAGTAGTGTAATCATCTGGTACATTATTGGCTGAATGATTTGGGCGCGTTCTTCACAATTGTGGGGAAATTTTCCGCGCTTTTCGTAAGAAAAAGAAAAAGAAAATTATTATCAAAATTGAGTTATATAATATCGATTTGCTTCGCTAACATTAATATAATAATTAATTGAATACTTGATAGATTATCATAAAATATACAAATTACGGCAAACCATTATTAATTGTGGTGAATAATTCCGCATGCTACAAGATTATCGAAGATTGAAAATAACTTGAAGAGATATTCTTTGATTACACCGGAACTGGTCAGCAGCCAGGAGCAGCAGAATACCTGAAGACGATATCTGCTGGAAGACCTATATACAAATGATTGATTGATTGCTTGGATTGCATGAAGGTACGTGGGAATATTTATCACCTGCATATTGTGGATATCCTAGTGTTTTTGAGTGTTTATCAATGAGTGTTCTAATATCGTGATCAGTCATAAGAATTATTTATAGATATTGATAAAAAATATAAAAATATAATCGTACGTATGTACATGTGATACTGCTATTTACATGCCGGATCACTAGTATATATCGATCGCTCTAAATCTATTTAAATATTAAGTGATATCCACTATAGGAAAACTCCACAGTCATTGTTTTTAAAATCATACGAGTATTTGATTAGCATATCGTGTAGATTTGTTTGTTACTGCAATTGATAACAAGGTTAATAATTTGTATTTCAAAAGGTGCTTTGAATATCAAATTTAATAGAACAGTCTTAATTAAGGTTGTTATAGTCGTCTAGGAATAAATAATGAATCTCAGGTTAATTGTGGCTACGTTTCAGACAACTGTCAGCCGTGAAATGAACGTTAAATCACAAAGACTAATCGTTGCCCCTTTTGCCCAAACATTTTATAATGATCAAAAAGATAATGATGAAATAACCTGTCAGTTTTTATTAATTATAATTATTTTCATGCGCAAATACAAAAAAAAAAAAAACTTTAGAGTAAATTTAGGAGGAATCGCAACGGTTCATTGATTACCAATTAATGTAATAATTTATTTTTAAATTATATTTTAATAATATGCGACTTTTACAAAGTTTATCCAAACCGCACCATTAATTAAATCATTGTTGTGACTCAACATAATTCATTATGGTAAATATACCTATATCTTTGTACGTATTTTGCTTTGATGTTAAGATAAAAGCTTCGGATAAGTTACAAATCAGTGTCAATAAATAACAGAGATGTGCCCTATTTGTTTATCTATATATCGAAACGGATAAACATTTTAAAACTAACTAACTTGACATATTGAGTGACGTTCAGTTCCGTGGTAATTTGGAAGGAAAGGCCAAATTGGCTTCAAAAAAGCTCGGCCTGCTCAGTAGAGTGGGACAGTATTTTATGCCGGCCCACCGCTTGCAACTTTACAAGGCGCAAATCGGCCACAAATGGAATGCGGTTCTTATCTCTGGGCGGGGCTACCCCAGTGCCAGCTCATTTATATTTGACCGCATCCAGCGAAGAGCGGCTCGAATCGTCGTCGACCAGGTTCCTTCCGATCTGCTTGATGCACTGGTCTTGCGAAGAGACGTTGCGTCTCTTTGCGTTTTTTATCGTATGTACTTTGTGGAGTGTTCCGAGGAACTGTTCGGAATTATACCAGCAGCTGAATTTCACCATCGTACATCGCAGTAAAGCACCAAATTTCATCAACATCAACTCGATGGTTGACATTCCACCACTGTGCGCCTTTGGAGGATTTTTTTTCCACGCCCGACTATTTTGTGGAACTTGCTGCCGCCAGCGGTTTTTCCGGATCTTCAAGAAAAGAGCCTACTCTTTTCTCAAAGGTCGGCAACGCACCCGCGACTCTCCTGGTGTTGCTGCATCAAGTGAGCCGCTTGCTCGTTTGCCCCGTCTTCTATAAAAAAAAACTAATCATACTATCCTTAGTATTTGGTAGTAGTAGTAGATCTGGATGCATGAAGTCGCGTAATAGTCATGTTATGTAACAGTACTTTGACTACGAAGTGATTGGTTCCATTTGTATGAAATTAAAATCACTGTGTTTATTGTTTTTATTTTAATTTCAGTAACTCGTTAGTATTGATTTAATATAGCAAAGTCATTAAAACAAATCGTTAAAGTCTCTGAGTCCGGCAGAAATACACAAATACAATCGCACGACAACAAGTTGGCGCTGTCTATACCTGTAAGTTTACTTTTATGTTATTACCACTCGAATGATTTAAATTTGAATTAACATGAAAGCTTAAATTATAAACTACTTATTCTTTACAATATAACATTGTACCCCTTGTGTAAAATAACAACGCCACGAACTTTATGAAAGTAGCCGATGATTACTGACAATTTATTTAGTTTGAATTATATCTATGCTCAATTTTAGAATAGTGGACGGCTTGCCGATTGCAAATTGAATTTCTAAGTTATTCCCAAGTTGTTAAGTCACCAATGTTGTGATTTTGCTTTGAGGTTTTGTCTCGCAAGTTTTCAGAATTCCATCCCTCCATCGAATTCATATTAATATAAACAGTATTATATTTTAAATAAATATAGCAAATTTTTATTTTAGACGTTTGTTTGTTTATCTTCTTCAGATAAAATCTGTATTATTTATCGTTTAGACTGAGACATTGGAAACAAAAATTACAGAAAGAGTAAGTGATTCGACAGATCGGCCGAGCCTTACTAGTTGCTCGTTGATAAAGCTTGCTGGTGGATCATAGCAAGACCGCTGTATTGCGTGCGGTTTTAGAGAAGAAAGTGACCCCCACTGGATGGAGCGATGATCTGCACGGTTTTGCGCGTAGTCGATGGAAGCAGATGGCTTAGGACCGTGTTTTGTGGTAATCATTTGGGGGAGACCTATGTTCCGCAGTGGACTAGTGATAGGCTGAAATGGTGATAATCCTGTCGCTTAATAACAGAAATACTGTTTATGAATAACTAAACAATAGACGTGGAATTTTATCGAACTTTTCACTGATTTGGATGTAAGAAATACGAGCACACTCTGGCGGAAAAACTATCAGAAAATGTCGAACCTAAATAGACTAGTGATGGGACTCACTTCATCTGTGTAAGCCTCATCTAGTGTTGATTATGGGCACATCTTTCTTACTACTTTTCTTCTTGATGTTTCCGTTTTGACTGCGACTGAACTGACCACCAGCTGGGTCGAGGGAGGCCCAGCTAGCGTACCAGCGAGCGGGCAGCGTCGTAATTAGTATATGCCGCAGCTTATCCTGTGGATTTGTTAAGTCCGGTAATGTTGTGTCGGTTTTTTTAGAGTCTGTCGGTTGGTTTGTAAGTTCATGTCGAAGCGTTTCCCCCTCGGGAGGTCGAGCATGGAGCGGAGCGATGTTCTGCAGCTGCATCTAGTCTGAATCTGAGCTTTGAACCTGAGCATTGGAAAATGTACGTAGCGAGGCACTTTTCGAACTCTCGAGGAAACCTCGACGACAGTTTGGATGTACCCAGTGGGAGCATGATTCCCAAGATTCGTGTCACTGACTGAAGTAATAGTAAATGGGATCGCATCGAGGTGTGGTCGGTGAGTCGCCGGCGAGGATAACTGAGCTCCCGAGGGAGAGAGAAGCGCTTCGAAGTCGCTACGTGTAATTTCAGCACTATATAGCGTTAAAAAAAGTTACGTTTAAGGAGAGCGGTTTTACTGTGCCGTTGTGATGCATTTTAAGCCCTAAATTTGACGATGGCGGATAATGTATATAAAAACACAGCTGAGTACCTGGGAAGTTATCGGGGGAGGTACAATGTACCTTTGGGAATATACCTATTTAGATGTAGGCGTTTTAACGCATCTAGCACGGGCGCAGCAATTGCGGGCAGAGTGGTCGTATAATTTGCGCTTTTGTCTCTGACTCGGGGGGCCGTCTTTGTGAGGGATAGATTGAATATCTGCTTCCGTGCTGGGGAACGCTTAAGTGCGTAGGGCGCCTTAGTACTTTCGCTGTACATGCGGTGTACAGCGAGGAGGTCGGTTTTGATTCCCTCGACAGGGATCTCTTTTGGTACGTTCTTAGGAACTACCTTGAGTTGCCGCTCTTCGGCAAATACGTAGGCGTCAAAGATCACACTATGATTTGCAGGTATGAGGTGAAATCGGCAGTCGCAGCTCCGTTTAGCAAAAATAACGACATAAAGCGTGTGAATTTACTTCAAATATTTGCTCTTATATTATTTTCTTATATCTGTTACAAATTACGCTTCACGTTTCACAGTTGTCTGAGACGCTGTTTCAATTACGCGGAGATTGATTAATTATTCAGAAATGACTAAGGAAACCCTGAGACATATACAAGGATATCTTTTGGATATTAGACTATTTCTTCTCGCTGTAAAATCAAAAGGCGAAAATAATACGAAACAAGTGAAAATGATGTAAACTTTTTGAATATTTTCAAACTACAAACTGATATTTGAATTACCTAGTATGTATTAAATAATGTTTTATATATTTTATATTATAGTCAAATATTAATTTAATTACGCAGTGAATACTGCAAACTCTATTAAATTAGCGTTACAATTATTATAGTTCGTTTTACGTATTTGTTTCTTTAATTGCATAATTAAATGTAGTGCGACTTATAAACAACTATAAGTATAATAACAGAATCGTAGCGTTAAGCAGTGCGAGCAGTCGATCCTCTTTGATATCTCTCTTTGACTCAGTAGCTTAGAATAAAGATAGTTCTTTTGAGGATTACTATTGAAGATAGATCCAATACCTTTAATAATAAAAAAATAACAACACTGGTTATCAAAAAATACAAAAACGGAAGGAGTCAAATTAGAGTAGTAATATACACCGAGCTATGACATAAGGTAAACGCACCTATTTCCGGGGGATTCTAAAAGTTGAAGGTATACACACCAGCACATTCGACGGACAGTATTCGACGGTACCGGTTAACTGATTCTCTTTTGAGGAGGAGGAGCAAAGGCAGAGAAAAGTTCACTTCGAGATGACTGTTTTCTATTACTTCGAGCTCGCAGGAACACGCGGATAACGGCTGTTTAGGCCCGAATTGAGCTTGAAGGTGTGCGAGGAGTGCGAGTGAGCGAGCGTACAGTTCGCAGAAGATTTGAAGAAGTGGGCATAGGTTCGAATGTACCGGCCAAAGCTCCAAAAACTTGAGAGACACCATCGTTTACATCGGTTAAACTTTGCACGCGAATATCGTTTTTGGGACATAAACCAATGGGGTCAGGTAAACTTCACTGATGATTGGAGAATTCTCTTAAATCAGATCGATAGAAGGCAGAGAATATGGAGACGCAAAGGAGGCCGATACATTCAGAATAATTTTGAAAATATAGTGGCATGTGGGGGCGGCTCAGTTATGGTATGAGGAGGGATAACTTTCGGAGCTCGTACAGAGTTAGTGATGGTCGATGGAGAGAATATGACCGCTGATATGTACATCAGGGATATTTTAGAAGAACATATTGTGCCATTTGCCCCCTATAATGATGACGGCTTTATTCTGATACAGGATAATGCTCGGGCTCTCAGTGCTGGCTCAGTTCAAGTATATCTAAACCATGGGGGTATAACAGCGATGCAGTCGCCAGCAAGAGCCCCGGATATGAGTCCTATAGAGCATTTTTGGGACTTGTTAAAGAAAAGTGTTAAATCCAGAATACCACCCTCCAAAACCTGAGAGGACTGGAAAACGCATTACTTGAAGAGTGCCAGAGCTTGTCCCAAGATACTATAATTCGCAGCATGCCCAGATTGATGGAAACGTTAGTTATAGCACGAGGGGGAAACACACGTTATTAGTTTTTCATTTACTTAATGTTAAAGTCTTTAAAAAGTATTTTTTTTTATTTTGATTATTTTTAATATAATTTAAATAAAAACTTCTTAACGTCGATCTTAAAAGATGTTTGTCAGTTTGTTACTTCATGTCTGATTATTGTTTGTTTTTATATACACGTTATTATTTCTTTACTCCCCTCCTGATTGTTGAAATTTGATTGCTGCAGTCGGGCGGCAATAGATCTGTAGGTATTACCATTTCTTCGCATTTCACCTGCCCTAATAATCTCTGATGGTATTAAATCGGGCATTTTCAGTAATTTCAAGGTATTCAATAAGTTTTACTAATAAGATTGAGAATTTACCGTTTTTCTCTTTAGACCGAGCTCGAATAACTTACAAATCAGAATTACCGGGAAAGAGAAACAAACCGTTAAAAAATACTGTCGTCTTAAGTTCTAAATAAAAAGTTAACATTACTGGCCAGTCTTTTATGAAAAATTATGAAAAATAATGTTTTTTGTGTTCCGCTAATTATTGTATTCGACCTTTAAGTCATAGGATTGTATTCTCAGCATTAGCCTCTGTAGACATGTTGGGATTTCAGCTATAGGTTTTTTAAATAAAGTAATTAAAGAACGATGATCTGTTTCAACAGTGACTTTTTTACCATAAATATATTACATATGCATACAGTTCTTTTTCAATCTGTGCCGTGCGTTTCTGTTATAACGTTAATGTTTTAGATCCATAACAAATTGGATGATGATCTTGAAGCAAGACTGCACTACTGCTAATTGACTTGAATAAAATGACAAGATTGCTGACTTTTTGACATTATAGACTGATGAAACTGGTGTTTGACTAATGATATTACTAATCAAGCTCCAGTAATACAGTAAACAAATCGCTTTCACGGCACGACCGGCGGTCGCTTTGTGAATGAGGCGACGGCGAGAGAGCTGAAGGGGTAAGCGGGGCGCCCACGCGACGTAAGCGCGGGACAATATGTGGTTTGCATGCCATTCGCGCGTCGACAGCGAAACATAAGCGGGGCGATGACCCTACGTAAGCGCGGTGACTGCAAGTTAACCAACAACCGTATACAGTTCACTAGGTTGACCCTTGACAAGGCTATGCATTTAAGATGCTGATGTTGCATGATATTAGTGTGCGTTGCAGTATGAAGTTTCATACAGAAGGCTCGTGTTGATTCGATGCTGATTTGGTGCTCATCTTGTATGTGAGCGACCACCCTTAACACATGAAATAACTTTACCAGATTATATAATCTGAACAATTCTTAAAGTATCTTATTTGCTAACTATAAAGTGAACTACTTTGTCGTTACTTAATAAGATACTATATTAATCAGTGAAATGCTGCCACTAGATAGAAGTGTAGTAATGTAATTTTATTAACAGTGAAATAAAAAAAAGTTTGAACGACTGTACGCAAGTACAGAGTGTAGAGCAATTCATAACTTCATTCTGCCATAGTGTGAGGGGCGTAATATATAGTATTTTATATCCAGTAGTTACCTTTTAAAATGCTTATGGTAAAGATGAAAACGAAGTCAAAAAAAAGCTTACCAACCAATTTACGTACCGTTTTACCTCACATTGGACACAGAAATTTTATTTTTGAAGCCATTGTGGACTTGGAAATGCTCTGCCATGTTGCTCGGTCCAACTTGTATTTCAATTATTTTTTATATCTTAAGCTTATCATAAGCATATCGAAACCGGATTTATTCGAGATATTTTCCTTTACCGTCCATCAACGATAAATCAACACCTACAATAAATTAGTTTTGCCGACACAGGGGAGCTAATGTCGTTCTCCTGTATTGTGAAATTCAACTTTCGATGTTTCTGTTGACGGTCGGATACGTGGTATATCAGCACCTGAAATTGCAATTAATAATTTTAGTGGTGCCGGACCCAGTTATCGAACTCTTAAGTACTCTCGTACTATGAAATGCTGCTGTTTTAGAAAAAAGTCATTTTTTATTTATTTCGTCTTTAGCCTCATTTCTAGATTGGGTCATCTTGGATAATTTGAAGACAATGTATAATAATATGACATAATTTCCAAAACTTAGTGATGAATACCATGTTTGTAGCAAATGTTATTACTACATTCCGGGACATGAAGATTCTTTATAGATAAAATATTACTCTTACACCATTGTTCTCGGTGACAAACTTTATCGTAACGGAACGAATGATGTTTGTTATACATAGATGGCAATAAATAAGTGTTGTTATAAATATCTGCTTTCTTTTATTACCATATCGTAAAAGTGACAAACATCTGTATATCTTATGAGTTTTTTTATGGATGAAAGTGACTAGAAGAGCAAATCCTTCAGCTGGTGGTAAATTCCATGCGTCCTCCTAACAGTGGCGGTGTAACCCAAAACTTTGTAATGGGAAGTTCTGTATAGGAGAGCGCTGCCCTCATCACCATGAGACATCACTTTTTAAGTCTTATTTGCCCTGTAATTATACTAGCTTCAGTACCGTTCAAATCGAAATATAGCTGCTGGACGTTTTACACTTATGAAAAAAATATTGCTCATGTGCATATCTGTACTATTTTTTAATTTTCAGTCCAATCGACCGATTTGAAATTTATGTTATGTATTGACAATTTTTTATATATTGACTTTTAGTATTTAAAGAATATTGCGCTTGGTTTATTCAACTAACCAAATGTATATTTTTGTAACAGAAACCCAAAGTTCCGCTGACAGAACAATACGTCTTAAACTAAGATGAACTCAGACAACAACTAATATTTTCTGGGGCAGTGGGGAATCGTTCAAAAACGATTAATTATTAACATATTTTTGCTTGCCAATACAAAGAGCTGTCTAGTCTAGTCATAGTTTTCGGAATCATATAATAAGGAGAGCACTTAATTTTAGAACCACAAACATTATTAAAAGAAGATTATATCGCAAAACTTAACATAATTGGGGATGTCAAAGCTTGTACTTGAAACGTTACATTCGTGGATACTGAAGCTTTTCCCCATAAAATATCATACCCGAGACATTATCTTGATGATTAGAATCCCTCTGTGCGCTGAAAAATACACTAATAACACTTATACTTTGTCGGTGCAGCGATCGACCGAGGAAATGGTATCAATGTTTACGGTACTGTGTGTGTTACTGTCAAGTGTATAGAATAGAATAATTTTTTAATCAATATAGATTATTTACATAATACTTATAGAAGGTCATTTTTTTAAACTACACTGGTTCGCAAAAAATGCCCCTGTCCTGGGAAGAGCCAGTAATAAACCCTTTTTTTCAGTCATTTTTAAAATAGAAAGAGTACTTAATTCATTTTACAACGTTATACTGTCTCGTCCCTTTCTTCATTAAACTTCTAAAAGGAATCTATTATGTGAACCTTATACACTATCAATTATGTCATAATGCCTTATGTCTCTTCAAGTATTTATGCTATTTGATACACCATTACGCATCAATTTCTGCCAAGATTTTTAATTAAATGGAAATATGCTCTGCCGTTTTATTTTGAGATTCCGAATTAACAGTTCGGAAACTAAATGCAAATGCCGTGTTTTGTAGCAATCTATGGGGAAGGCCTATGTTCAACAGTGGACTATGACAGGCTGAAATGATGATAATGATGATGAGTATCTTCAAGTATTTATACAATTTCATCCACAATTTCTGCCAAAGAGCAAGATTTTTTAAATTAAATGAAAATACACACTGCCGTGATAAGTTTTGGATTTCTACATCAAGAGTATTTATAAAATCTATTTTATAAATACTTTTCCACTTTTGATTCAGTTTGAATAAATTCTGAATACAAATTCAAGTAAGTATATTTGCAAATAAACGGAAAACTTATCGCTGAATATGAAGATAAAATTTGTTAATATTTTAAAACTAAATAGTAACGACGAACCATATCAGAATAAATGCAATAAAATGACAATAAGTTATTATAAAGTAGCTATTAATTAGTGTATTCAAAACTAAGAACTAAAATAAAAACAATGGCTATGAATACCGAAATACAAAACAAAAAAAATCATCTCTGTATTAAACTTTTGCTTTTGCTCAAAAGTTAACCGAAACTTTCGAAACCTTAGCACAACCTTCGAGGTAAAACACGTTTCAGGACAACAGAGCGTAAAAACTCCATGCACATCTTCTATCGTGATGAACTGTCTATTCTGTTTTGAACTAAAGTTTTTACTTTTTTATTCATATAACAGCCAAATTTTAAGAACAAAATAAATACTGTGGACAGCCTTATGGTTGTAATTAGTATTTCATTGAATCTCTAAGTGAGTTACAAAACCTTTGTCGACTTCTCGTATTGACAACGATGTTTAAGTCTTTACTAATTTAAAATAACTTTACAAGAGGTATGTCAACATCATGTGAGATGTTGTTTGTAGCGGATAGGTGTCCGGCAGAGTAGAATAGCACCTTTCTGAGGACAGTCTTTATTCGTGCAGAACAACACCATAACATCACTATACTGCTCGTGGAAACGCAATGGGTAGTAAGAATTTTAGAATCGTACTAAAATGGCGGTGACGTGGTTCGCCACCCGTCACGCCTCGTTTCCGGCGAAGACGAAATGCGGGCTACGTCACTCACGTCTGCCTACCCATTTATATGGGAAAAGGTGTGACTGTATGTACGAATGTGATATTTGAGGTGTCTTTATTTTATTTTATTTATTACTCAGGACAGTTACAGCAAAAAAATATATACACATTACAACATGCAGGAATACAATTCTGTTAGCCAATTACAACTATCCACGTTTTACAATTTATATTTTAGGTTTTTAGAGGCGAACACATTTATTTAAAATAGGAAAAAGAAAAAAAAAATAAAAATATTATATTGTTAGCAGATTTGAGTATGAGAAAGAAAAAACTTGAACAATGATGAAAAAAAAAATTAAAAAAACAATAACAAAAAATCTAAATTGTATAAAAAGAATATAAAAAGAAAAATATTTACGGAAAGGAAAGAGACTCTGACATAATAGTACCTTTAGATGGAACATTCTTACAATATGTAGACACAAATATACGTACATATATATATATATATGCATACATACATACATACACACACACATACACATGCATATACGCACACATACACACACACATATACATATAATATTATTCATATATAAAAATACAAAAAAAGACAAAATATATGTATGCATGCATAAGTAAAAGTAAATAAGGGTGTGTTGAAAGAAAATTAAATTAAATTGGGTCCGTGCATGACTGGTTCTAGACTGGTGATGGTTGACATAAGCCTAAGTCCAGTAGGCCAATATTAATTTCATTAGAATATTAATTGATGTTTCTATCTGCATTAAATAGGCGACGTATTACTTTATCTTTAAATACACGTTTTGAGCCCGTAAAAGGATCAACGTCGGTGAAAAAACGTGTTATATGTCCGAGGTAATCGACAAAGTATAGAATTCTTACCATAGTTGGTGGAATGAAATGGTACATAAAATAAAGGCGTGTGTCTAGTGCGACGTCTTGGCGTGCTAAAGCTTATGTGATCAATAAGTTCAGGACAATCGACATCACCGCGAATTATATCAAAAAGCAAGCTCATATCAAGCACTTGGCGACGCTCATATAACGTGAGAAGATTGAAAGCACGACATATCTCTTCATACGTAGCTCCAGAATTTATTTTTCTATATTTGAAGTTAAGATGTTTTACAAATTTTTTTTGTATATTTTCAATACGATTTGAATAATCATTATAATAAGGGGACCATATTGGACTAGCGTATTCTAAAATACTTCGAACGTAAGCGTAATACACAATCTTCTGACTAATGGAACATGAAAAGGGACGACAAGTGCGTAATACGAAGCCAAGATTACGATAAGCCCTACTTACAATAGTATCCACGTGATTAGACATAAGCATTTTCGAATCAAAAAGGACTCCCAAGTCACGCACACTCTCGGTCCTCTCAATTACAACGCCATTGAAATGATACGGAAAGGTTATGGGCTGTTTTTTCCGTGTAAAACTTATAGATTGACACTTTCTGGTACTGAGTGTGATTCTGTTTTCTGTGTAGTAACAGTATAAATTGTTTAAATCAGCTTGAAGCAGCTCACAGTCAGCGGCAGAATTCACTCGCATATACACCTTTTTATCGTCAGCGTATAATATGTGTTTAGCGTTTTTAAAAACTTTATTTATATCGAATATATAGGCGCAATAAAAGAGTGGGCCTAGGTGTGATCCCTGAGGGATTCCTGAGGGAATAGTGATGAAATTCGATCTATAACCACCTAGAACGACCATCTGAGACCGGTTAATTAAGTATGAGCGAACCCATCGCAGTAAATCTCCTTGTATGCCAAGAAATTCGAGCTTACGGAGAAGGATGTCATGGTCCACACGGTCGAAAGCTTTCTCAAAGTCCGTATAAACCACGTCAACTTGTCCCCCATTCTCCATACCACTAAGGACAAACTCAGAAAATAACGCTAAATTTGAAGTAGTGGAACGCCCTTTTAGGAAACCATGTTGAGTTGTGGGAATACCTCTCGCAATAAGTGGATAGATGTGGCTGTATATCAACTTTTCTAATATTTTACTAATCGTACAGAGAATTGATATAGGGCGATAATTTTCAACTATAGATCTAGACCCCTTTTTATGGATTGGCACAATCTGAGCCTGTTTCCAGATGGTAGGAAAAACACATTCTTTAAGAGATCTACGAAATAAAATTGTGATAGGTAGGGAGAGGGTGTCGGCACAGGATGCGAGAAAAATAGGCGGCACGCCATCACATCCAGCACCTTTGTTTTTATCTAGCGATTTAAGTAGCATTCTCACTGTCTGCTCCGATATGTTAATGTGGGATAATATTTCGCAACTTGAGTAAGCATTGACAGATGATAAAAAGTTATTATTCACGGCACTAGCTGATGTTATAAAGACACTTTCAAAAAACTTACTAAAAGCCGAGCAAATATCTTTGCCGTCAGTGTATGTAGTGTTGTTAACAGTGAATTTTTTTGGATAGAAAGAACCCCCTCGCAAACTTACTCAGTTTTAATAAAATTGTAAATGAGAACTACAGAAAATTATATTATATTATATTATATTATTGTTATATATTAAAGGAGAAATGAATTTAACATGTAACAATTTTGAATAAGAACTTTACAACATATTTTGCTAATATAATAAAGAACAAAATATATTAAGATAAACATTTCATTTGGTTATGGGAAAAACACAAATTTTAGAGACTGGTCGCTTAATGAACACCTTTCGCTGAATGAACACCTTTGCAATGTAAACTAACAACACGCGTGACTTCATCCAAACCCGGATGTTTTGCTGTAATAACTCCATAGAGCCACCTAGCAGGCGGAAGATCGTCTTTCTTAACTAGCACTACGTCTCCAATTTTGGGTTCTGGAGTGTGTGTTTTCCATTTAAAGTGTTGCAGAAATTGTGTAAGGTATTCACGAGACCAGTGCCTCCAAAAAGTTTGCACCATGCGCTGAGTAAGTTGCCACCGTTATTTGAATCTGGAACGGGAACCAACGGTTCACCAACCAAAAAATGAACTGATGTTAATGGGGAGGGGTCACCCACTGCATCGCTTAGCTTCGAGAGATTGGTCTAGAATTGCGAGAAGCCTCAATTTGAGACAAGATAGCAAGCTCTTCAAAAGTTAATGTTGCGTTACCTATCACTCTCTTGAGGTGACTGACTCTTCTTAGACTTAAGACTCGCATAATCGCAAGAAATTAGGGCTGCAGGGTGGAATTTTTATTTATTAGTGGCCAGATAGTGGCGTTAGTAGAAAGCCAATCAGCAATTTCATTAGCGACACTAAACCTTTCTTCAGTCAGTAGATCCTTCAACTCCCTATTAGCTCCTACGACGGTCCTCTATAAGTTAGAGTAATGACTACGTCTAGCAACAAACTTTTTATAAGCAGCGCCCTGAAGTCAGATCACTTACTACTCGTACCTTTAGGTGAATAGCTCGTGTCGCCGTGCAAATAAAGAGGCTAATATATACCTTTGTAGAACTATAAACACGACCTTTTGTTGATCTAACTCCGACAGGACCAGCGTAATCTACACCACTTTGACAAAATTACCTACATGCTGTTGCCCTTGCAGCCGGTAATTCATCCATGATTGGATTGTTAACTCGAGAAATATAACGCAAACAAGTTACACATTAATGTACGTAAGATTTAACCAAAATTTTGATATCAACAATCCAGTATATTGAACTATTAATCCAACATCATTACATAAATTAAGTAAGTCGAGATTATTTTGTTTTATTAATTTGTAGTTAGTTTAGTAAAGTATATACATATATATATATATATATATATATATATATATATATATGTATATATAGTAAATAAGAAGTAAATAAGAATAATGCTATATAAATTATAATACTGTACTGTGTCACCAATTATAATTAAGTAATTTGATAATATGAGTACTTTACCCTGTTCTATTTCTATATTATCTTGTACGTTACCCTGAGTGATTGCGTGGTATAAGAGTCCGTCGTAACTGAGAGAAGTGAGAATTGTTGATAATGTAAAGTAACGTTCTGGTAGAACGTTACTTTACCCAAACATTAAGTGTTTTTTTTTTTATTGGAAAGTGATGAAACGAGCAAAACGTTCACCTGATGGTAAGTGCAACGTCCGCCCATAACAAATGCCGGGTCACCCAGAACATTTCTGTGTGTGTGACACCACACTGCGCCCATCACCTTGAGACATAAGTTCTTAAGTCTCATATGCCCAGTGATTACGCTAGCTCACAGTGCCCTTCAAACCGAAACACAGCAATGCTTGCTCACCACTGCTTCACGGCAGAATAACTGCATTTAGATTATTCTATATTACTTTACGATATGTTATTTTACGTGAACATCTGACGTAATATTCCGTAATATTAGTTATTTTAATAATATGAACTACGATCAATCATTTTATATAATGAAACTATCATGACGGGAAATATTACGGGAACCTTTTATATTATTGTATGGTATATGTTTATGCACATATATATGTACTGTTTAATAGTTACATCACATATAGAGCATACATCATAACGATGCGCTGTTCTTTGTTTGAAGTCAGTTCTTATTTTAGAAACCCTCAAATGCGGAAGACAAAAGGTATATGCTGAAGAGTAGCTTCGCCATATCCTTTTGTTGGCTTTTAGTGTGAGTACAGCGTAACCGTACAAGAGATAAACATATATTCACATTTTAGATTTAGCGCAAGCTTTTGTCTGTTAAGTAATAAATGAAAGTAATATTTATTTAACTAGATTTATGAATAAAGTTACGTACATCTTACGTCGTACTGAATATTTTATCAAGAGGTATTTTAGCTCGAGCACAAGAATGGATTATAATCGATGGACGCTAATCGATGAGTTATTATTGTACGGCTCGTGATATATATACAGTGTATTTTCTTTTAAAATTATTTCATATTTCACTACAGTAATGCAGCTAATGAAACATCTTATTTATATAAATACAAGTTTTTGTTCAGAAAATCGATCGCAAATGTAGTAGGTAGTTCAAAATTAACTAACTTAATTTTATCCTGCTAACTGACTTACCTAACGAACTGGCTGGAGAAAGTTAAATAAAAGCGATGTTACTCTCGTCGATAAGGTCACATGGCTAACAAGATTTATATCAAATAGAAATTCATTCTTGTTGTGGTAAATATGTAATAGGTTATTTTATTAGTGTCACTATTGATTTCAGTTTAATTAATTTAAGTATGAATAAATTTTTAAGTTATTAATAAACATGTTGCAATAGCTACTGTTCGTTAATAATAAATAAGTAATACATAGATACGTACAGTCACGCCCTTTTCCCAAATAAAAGGTAGGCAGGAGCCACTTACTAATTCTTCCTCACTTTCTTATTACTTCGCCCTCACGGGAAAGGAAGCGTGCCGGGTGGCGAACTACGTTGCCGCCATTTTGATATAAATCAAAAAATTCTTACTCCCCATTGCGTTCTCACGAGCAGTATAGTGACAGTTTTGTATATTATAATGTTATTCTGCACGAATAAAGGCTGTCCGTACAATACCTGAGACAGTGGCCTTTTACGGCACCTTGGCAGGAAAGAATTAGGTGCTATTCTATTCTGCCCTGCCTCTAAATAATACTAATTAAAAATTGTACAACCGTAATTAAGGATAGCGTATTCATGGTAATGCTATTCGGCTTGATCGGCACATTCGCTGAGCGATTGGTTTCTGCGCCGTGACTACTCGTCAGAGATTCGTGTGATAACTATTAGTTAGTTGATCAAGATTAGGCTAGGTATATATATTTGTATTCAATTTATGTTTAAAATCTACCCATGATCGAAGTGAAATCGAAGTCTCCGATGACACCAATAAAAAAAAGACATATAGGAGCACAGGCAAAAGTAAAGTTAAAAACATAAAGTAGTTGACTTGAATAATCGACGCCCTAAGAAGTTTGCAGTCTGTGGCTATGTATAGGATCGTTCCCACCATCATATCAGATTTAAAAGACGTAAAATATTTGCAAAAGAACACAAAATTGTACATAATTAATGGTTGTTTACTTTTTTTTGGTGGTGGGATTCCTTTGTAGGAATCCGTCTAGATAAGTGCACCACCGCAGTGCCAGTTATTCTGCCGTTTAGCATTGTGTGCAAACATTACTGTATTTCGATATGAAGGGTATCGTTGTACTGCTAGTTAGTGTAATTGTTGTTCATGTGACAGTAAAGAATTGATGCCTCAGGGTGACCATTTCCGTATGGTGTCACACAGAAATGTTCTGGGTGTCATAGGCGTTGCATTTACCATTAGGAGCCCGTTTCATCGCTATGTTCCATAAATAATGAAATCGTGTTGATTTTGATTATTTTCGAAATAATAACTAATAAATAATCAATAGCATTAAACAGTGCAAAAACCAGGTACAATATTTGCCTTCGAGCGTCACTGCAGTGCCGGTTTTTTAAAATGAGTTGCAGTATGAACTAAACTTTCTAAAATTTAACGCAATTCTACTTCAAAAAACTTTGATTTATAATAGGAGAACATTTAAAAAAATCAATCCAGAATGTTTCGATAACAAATAGCAAATTTTAAATTTTTTATTTAACTTAGCCAAAAAAAAGAGAACTGAAATTACCATTATTAACTTGCAGATAAATTTACTAGATACTTATATTATTATTTGGTTCAGGCACGGGGAGCTCACCAAAAACACTTGAGGCATTTTAGTTAAATATTGTAAATTTTCTCTACGATTAAAAACGAAAATTAATCTCGGTCATGGTTAGAATTACTGTAGACTGATCTCGGCAATTGAAATCTTTGTAACTGAACACCAGCTAGGTTAACGATTAAGGTGTGAAAAGGAATCTACATTGCAGGTTAAAAAAAACCGTGATTCCTTAAGCACGTAAATTAGCGAAAAAGATCTTACTGAAGTATCAATCTTTTAAAAAAAATTAAGTATAAAATCTTGATCCCTTTAAACTACAGATTTTATAGAACCTCTAGCACTCCGCAACATGATAACGTTGTCAGAGTCGAGTTAGATGATTTCCAGAAGAGTATTATGACGATGTCCTCCTGATTGATTTTAGATCACGGCGGTAAGTTAGTAGTAGGTTTCGAATAATGTCGGAAGATATAAACTACGCAGGATTTTTTATAGTGTGACAAGTGTACTCACAAACATAGAGGTCACTCTTATTTATGCAATCGCGCCTGATGTAACGCTCATGGAATAAGATCAGAGGTAGGCTATAAAGTAGAGTCAGAGATTTAACACAATCAGACCTGACAACAATTCATGTTTTTACTCAAATGGGTGTCTAAATCAAATATTACAAACGGACTTCTATTACGAATCAGAGTATGTCGCTATCTCCGAATCCTTATTATACTCTCTACAACGTACTTAGTGTTCACTGACATTTGGCACACAGTAGCTCTGTTGCCTATGTTATCATTAAGGCGATCACTAAGCTAACTAAGCAAGTAACTAAGAGTTTATGCAAAAATTGATTACTGCTCATGTGATAACTGCGTATGAGTTCGTAGATCAGTTAGCTAATTAAGCCTATATACAGAAGGTCCAATCTAATACTTTGCTTCATATTATGCTGACTTACATATTGTACGATTATACCACAAAATCGCCGAATAAATAGCGTGGTCGATGACATTTACAATATTTAAATGGACTGTAGCTGTAGATTCTGATACCTGACTACCTTGTAACAGATTTAAGTAACAGTATCCTGTTTACGTACCTCTGGTAAAAATCTTTTAAATAAATTAAAATTAAAACATCGCTTTCGACACTGGGAGTGTGTTGAAAAAAGTTTCGTAACTTATATATACATAGATTCAATAAAACCCTTATTACAGTAAAAGGCTGCCCTACAAATATTTATTCTTAATATTTTTATTAAAAACAATTTTTTAAGTAATTTGGTTATTATGTAAAAAAAAAACTTTTATTTAAACAGAATAGACAGTTCATCAAGGTAGAAAATGTGCAAGGAGTTTTTACGCTCTGTGGTCGTGAAACGTGTTTCTCTTTTATTGAAGGTTGTGCTCGTGGAAGCGATAAGTTTTCCGTTTATATGCAAATACACTTACTTGAATTTGTATTCAGAATTTATTCAAACTGAATCAAAAGTGGTAAATAATATTTAAAATCAAACATATTTGCATAAATTTTCCGGACTGTTAATGTATTTCTTGATTTAGGAATCACCGCAGTCCTTTTTTTCATTTAATTAAAAAATCTTGCTCTTTGGAAGAAATTGTTGCGTAATGATGGCTGAAATTGTATAAATATTTGATGGTACTCGTATAAGGCATTATGACAAAATTGAAAATTCATTGGTTTCCATAATGATGTCTTATATTTACGCGAATATTATACATTTAATAAAATTAAGTGTATACATTTATGACACTGGGTCATAAATAGTTAATATGAAATGCTATAAAATCCGTAAATTTGTTTTATTATGTGTTTAAGGAATTTATAACTTTTTGCGTGACGTGACCAGACTTACATTAGTTCGATAATTAATAATTCTCTACTTCTCTCAATAATCTCCCTCAGCGTAGGGCTTTAACACTGAAAAGTACTCGTATTGTTGCTCTTTAAAATAAGAAGGAGGAGGTTTTTAATTTGTCTGTTTATATTTTTTGCTTTTTTGTACGTATGTTCGGGCATGACTTCTTCGTCCATGAACCGATTTGTATGATTTCTCTTTTTTTTTTATTAAAAAGGGAATACCGAAAGGGTGGTTCCATATAAATTTGGTCAAGTTCTGATGATGATGCCTTCCTGGCCGATTTCGTCACGGCGACAACTTCCAAATATTGCCGAGGGCTATCCACTGCGCAAGAGATATTATATTGCCATAAGTGTACAAGCGAACTCAGAGGTTTCATGAAATTCTTAAATTCGCATAAGCAAGATTGGAGCTAAGGCGAGGAAGTCGGTTTTTTGATTAAATAATTATGCACAAAGTAATTTTTATTGTCATTTATTTATACTCAAAAAATTAGGTAAATATGGTATACCTAATTTTAGATATTATTATGTTATTGATATTCTATGTAAATATATAATAAAGATTTTGGTACATTTCGCTTCACTTAAGCTGAACATACATTTCATTTGTAATAAAGATTTCTAACCGAAAGCGTTTGAAAATATTCTGAAAGTTTCAAAGGAAGAACAAATCTCCTCTAAGATCGTGAAAATCTATAAAATCCATTACAAACGAGTTTGGGAAAAGAGCGTACAAGAGCTAAAGCTCGAAATGCTGTATATCCAGAATCTTTTTTTTTTGGTTTGTTAAATTTTTAAACAAAAAAAAAAAAATTAACTCCCAAAAATACTTTAAATGAATCTAAAAGGATGCTACAATCTTATGTCATGAATTCTCTGGAAAACAATTTTGTTATATTCGGTTTCATTCCAAAATTTAGATGTTTTTTAATGAATGCGACGCAAATTTAAATTTTACCAAAAATAAATAATGTCTTTTTTCTGAGCCTTGAAGTAGATTGGACTATGAATATGATTTATTTTGCTACTTTTCAAATTCAAAGTATAGTCGGAGGACAAATCCGATTTTTTTTCAGTCCTGTTGGTCTCTTTTAGCCCGAGCTTTCACAACTTCGCCAGATTGAAAGGTGGCCGGGCGCTGAGGGCGCTTAGCCGAAACCTTTATAATGGGTAACAAGCGCAAGGGCCCCCGAGAGGGACCACGGCGTGGTCTGTTACCCTGTGCCCGTAAGTAAGCTAACTCGAGGGCGCCCGAGAGAGCCACGATCGATCAGTTACTTCTATCGGGAGGACGTTTTTAAATATCTAATTTTACCACCAATTCGAAATGCGTAGAAGCTCGAGAAGAAATGACACAAGAAAGTCCAGCGACGCTTCTAGTTATTATTAAGATAAAGAAAACCGGCCAGGGTGGTATCGCGAATAATTAATATGTATGCCACAATGATTGTGTATGTGTGCGTGAGTTAGGAAGTGTGAGAATCGCGATGGGTTGAAGTGACGACACTTTCAAACGGTAGGGCTATTAGGCCTGAAAACTGAAAAATAGCAGAAACTACATGCATGGTACCGTATAGCTGCGGCGATCCTATCCTCGGGATTTCCATTGGCATTCCTCCTGCTTATTATGCTCATCTTTGGGTGTGTGCTTAAAAATAATTAAATCTACGCGGAGACTTAAGTACAATCGAATAAGTCTACGTTGACTAGGGCTCTACTAAACTTATATAGACCACTTTCGTACTGCGTTTCTCAGAATGGGAACCGCGGGCAAACGGGGCTAGTCCTGCGCTAGCTTCGTTAACACCGTTAGGTATCCACTATGCGCAACCACCGAGAGTGGATTTACAATATGACGTCCGAGTAATGCTTTCCTAAGAACAATAGAACAAAGCAATCAAAATTGTTTTGTTCATTGATTCCAAAGAAGGGTCGGAGCAGGTACGGGAAGACCGGAATACCTGAGCGGGTCTTAGCGGTCGCTAGCAACCGTCAGGCTTGGAGCGTCGAGTACAACTGGCACAACACATCTTAATCGAGACCTTTAACAAAACTAAAATTTTAATTTACCTTATTATAAAACGCTCCGGACAGACATATCTTACATGTACTCGTATAAAAACACCTAGACTTGGAACAACTATCTATAAGCCATACAATATTTTTCCAGTGCGGGAGTGGAATCCACATTTCAGAGCGCTTAGCCACTGTGCTAATCGAGCCGTCTAGATATTATGTAACTTTTTTAAATAAAAAGAAGTAATAATGAAATATAAATAGTATAAAAACAACAAAACAAGAGGCCACACACGTAGCCTAGTTATCACTTTCGTGGGAAACAAGACGAAACGGGTGACGAACTACGTCGCTGCCAAGTTAGTAAGAGTCAAAACAATTCTTACTCCACATTGCGTTGACACGAGTGGTACAGCATTGTATAATATGGTGTTACTATACTTTGGTGAGTTCTTATGACACCTAAGAAAGAGGTAGGTGCTATTCTACTCGGCCTGACACCTATCGGCCAGCACGTAACCGCCCATAATATACAAATCGCCACACTGGCTTGGTTCTATGTGGATTTTAGGTCACATATCTTTGAAAGAGTAGCAGATTTTATCTAGTTCTGTCGAGTAAAAATATTAGGGAAATTTATACTATTCTTTAGTTTTTTAATTATTAAAATTTATTTGGATCGGTCACAAGATAAATAGTCTTTGGGATATTAACTCTACAAGCTGATTTATATTTTTTTACTGGTGGTAGAATGCAAGAATTCGTTTAGGTAGGTGCCACCCCAGAGCCAGTTTCAGGTTTTTCGATTCTTAATGACGTAGAATTGTTTCGTATTTTTCTTTGATGATGGCTTGGATTACAATTTTCACTTTTTCTTCTGTTACGTCATTAGCTTACGATCAGGTTGGGGATCATCTTCAATCCTTTCTCTGCCTTTTTTGAATTCACTTGACACGTTTGTAAAGTCGACCATGAAAGACCAGTGTCTCGTTTGGCGAGAAATTTAATCACAGTACAATGTTCGATTTTCTTTAATATTCTCGATTAAGATAATGAAATCAATTATGTGATATTAAATATTTATACCCTCAGACAGTGACGCCAGGTGATGTGATTTTCTTATTACCCTCATTATCAATAATTCACCTAGCTACTAGAAAACATGTAAGGTCCCTCGTATAATATCTGACGACATTATATAAAATTCTCATTAACTTTTCCATGTATGAATATATAATGGTAACTTCTTGGTGGGTGACACAAATTCGAAAATGGACTATTTAGGTCGTTCAGTGATATGTACAATTTGCTGATGTCGATGTAAATATCCTATCATTTAAGTTGGGACGAATATAATATCAAAGCTCGCTTACCTAGTTAAAATGTAAGCTAGATAAGTGGATTATTATTTTCTTGGCGTACAAATACAAATTAGTATTTAGTAGTCGTTTTAACAATATACTTAGCTCAAACTGAAAGATTATGGATTCTGATAAATTAAAACACTTATGACGTTTATGTCATATTTACGGTTTTTTTCAAGTACAAAGTACTGACAATTTTTGAACTTTTACATTATTTAAAACCATTGCAAAACAGTTGCCCCCGTTTTTTTTTAATTTAAAGTGAAAATGTGGTCAAATGTGCCTTTTCGCGGAAAAAAGATTAATAATCTTTTTACATGTGCTTCGACCTTTCTTGACCTTCGTCAATAATTCTTAAAAGAAAAGGCCCCTTTGAAGAAAGAAGAAGTGAAGAAAAATTATTTATTCACAGCACAACATTCCGAACAATGACTACAAAACGAATCACATAGACATGTGAAACAGAAATAGAATAATTTTTTTATAGAAGAGTGGGCAAACGAGCAAGCGGCTCACCTGATGTTAAGTGATCGCCGCCGCCCATGAACATCCGCAACACCAGGAGAGTCGCGGGTGCGTTGCCGGACTTTGAGAAAGGAATAGGCTCTTTTCTTGAAGGTCCCTATCATATCGGTCCGGAAAAACCGCTGGTGGCAGCAAGATCAACAAAGTTGTCATGCGGGGAAGAAAATTCCTCGAAAAGCGCTAAGTGGTGGAATACCACCCATCGAGGTGATATGGATGGAATTTAGTGCTTTGTCGCGGTGTACGATGGTGAAATTCAGCGGCTGGTATGATTCCGAACAATTCCTCGGAACACTTCCCAAAGTATATATGGTAAAAAACGCAGAGACGCAACGTCTCTTCGCAAGGTCAGTGGATCAAGCAGATCGGAAAGAACCTGGTTGTCGACGATTCGAGCCGCTCTTCGCTGGATGCGGTCAAATGGAAGGAGCTGTCACTGGGGTGCCCCCGTCCAGAGATGAGAACAGTATTCCATGTTTGGCCGAACTTGCGCCTTGTAAAGATGCAAGCGGCGGGCCGGCATGAAATACTGACCCGCTCTGTTGAGCACGCCAAGCTTTTTTGAAGCCAATTTGGCCTTTCCTTCCAAATGACTACGGAACTGAACGTCACTCGATATGTCAACGCCAAGGATTCCGATACTAGCTGAGGCAACAAGGAGAGTGCTCTCAAAATGAGGAGACACGACGAAGGGTTTCTTTTTAGCGGTAAACGCGCAAACTTGTGTCTTCTATGGGTTAAATTGGACTAAGTTTAGTCTGCCCCAGCCCGAGATTTTGTCTAACAAAATCTCGACTTCAGACACAAGTTTGTTCCGGTACTCGTCGACGTGTTCCTGAGAAATATTGCCACGGCCGGTGTACAAGGCATCACCAGTGCTGTCGTCTGCATAGCAATGAATGTTACAAATTTGCAAAATATTATTGATATGCAGAAGATCAGAGTTGGGGATAGCACGCAGCCTTGTGGAACACCAGCATTCACAGGTTTTGAGTCTGAGCATGCACCGTCGACTACAACCTTAATTCACCGGTCTGTGAGAAAACTGGTGATCCAATTGCATAATTTTTCAGGAAGCCCATAGGAAGGAAGATTCGAGAAAACTGCTTTATGCCAAACCAGATCAAAGGCCTTCGCTATGTCCAAACTAACTGCCACGGCCTCCCCCTTGCTCTCAACTGCCTCCGCCCATCGATGAATGAGGTAGACTAGAAGATCACCAGCTGAGTGACCCCGACGAAAGCCGTACTGGCGGTCACTAATCAGCTGGTGCTCCTCTAGGTACCTCAAGAGCGTTAATAATGGTTTCCATTGTTTTAGAGAACAAGGAGGTGATGGCGATCGGCCTGTAGTTGGACGGATCAGAGCGGTCGCCTTTTTTAGGGAACGAATGCACTGAAGCTGTCTTCCAAGAGTTCGGGACGACATCTCGAGAGTTGGAGTATCCGAAGAGACGCGTTAGAACCGGAGCCAACTCCAGAGCACACATCCTCAACACAGTTGGGGGGATTCCATGAGGCCCACTCGACTTGTGGAGGTTCAGTGTGAGGAGTGCTTTGCGAACTGAGCTCTGCAGAAACGTCACTTTTGGCATGGAATACTCACTACGCGAGATGGTCGGCGGTGAGTTGCCCCTCGATCCAGAGTCGAGTTGGACGCAAAAAGAGAGCCTAAAAGGTCGGCTGTCTCCTTCGCGGCGTGGGCCAACTAGTCGTCCCCCCTGTGGAGATATGGAAGAGATGGCTGACAGAAATTCCCTAGGACAGCCTTGGTAAGAGACCAGAATGCACGGTTTCCCGAGGGAAGGCGAACTAGTCTCTCGCCAATTCTGCCAATGTGCTCTGACTTTGACTTGGCAGTAACTCTTTTGAAGGATCTGGAGGTAGAGTTGTATTTCTTCTTGAAATCGCTGGATTTTACATCCCGGGACGCCGATGCATTGGCCCAGGCCTGGTAACACTGCTGCTTTTGGCGAGATGCCATTCTGCAGGTGCCACCAAACCAATGCTGGAATCTACCTCCGATGAGCACCAGAGAGGAGGGAGCAAAAAGTTCCATATACTGAAGCACCACATCGGCGACAGACTCTGCAACGGTGTTGGGATCACCCAGTAAGAAGCAAACCTGCCTCCATGGGTAGGATGCAAAGAAAGACCGCATCCCATCTCAATCTGCCGATCTGTAGTGCCATGGTCCTCCACGTCTGGAACTCGCGTAGGCGAAGTTACCAGTTGTGTCAGATCATATGCGAAGGCATGGTCATGAACAGATCTCCCCGCATGATTAGTGGTACGTGATCTTAGCCATTTGGCGTGGTGGGTCGCCCTAGCAAGTCGCCGAGTATCACGATCTCTGCGGATGCGAACACGGAATCTGCAGCCATCTGGATGTGGTCGATGAGTCGGTCAGTTTCGGTATTACCGCTGTGGGACCTATAAAGGACTATAATAGACGCGAGGATGATCGTCGCTGTCTATGCGCAACCAAAGGATGGACAGGTCCGTACCTTCAAGACTGCCGAGGCGTCGAGAACATATATCCTCTCTAACGTATACACAAACCCCCGCCCGTGACACAAAGGAATGTTCTAATTTGTACCCCGCGCAGAAGAGATAAGAAGTATCAGCCGGAGAGGATATCTAGGTCTCGGTGAGAAAGAGCATGGCCGGCTTAGCCGTCTCTAGCTGATAGTGGACGGCGTTAAGGTTGGAATGAAGTCCAATGATGTTGCAAAAAATCCACGGCGAGCGTGGTAGGGGGTGCCGTAGTTATTTTGCTCTGTTTGCCCCGAGCATTGTCAGAATAGAGCGGGACCATCCCCTAGAATACGAGGGGCAGCCTGAGCATCCATGCTCAGGTAGCGTAAAGAAGCCTGAGCGCGGACGCTCAGTGAGGGATACTCCAGAACCGTTAATGCTGGTACCCTCCTGGGGTAGACTATTATTAACTACCGCTACCATGAATACTGGGGGAGGGAAGATGGGCTCCGGTTACCTGCACTCACCAGACGAAACGCAGAAGTTTATTACACTTCTACTTCACGCTGGTATTCTGTGAGTTCGTGGTATTTCCCCGGGCGAGCCGGCCCTTCATGCAACAACAAAAGTTATCGCGTGGCTCTACCAATGCCAAAATAAAAAATAAATAATATTATGAAATATAAATAATAATAAATAATATATGCCAAATTAATAAAAAATATTTAACTTAAAATGAAATGAAAGGTAAGATTATACTGAGGTGTTATTCTGTCTGTGTTGCAGCAATGACACGAAAAGTTTCTCACTCAATTTAACCTTTTTCCAATTAACTTTCCCTTTTAAGTTCATAACAGAAGACCCAACTGTTATGTCCAGTCATGATATCATACACTGCTAAAAATACCTTACGTCATATTTTTTGTATAATTTTACGACACTACACGCTTTCGTTTATAACTTTCGATAATGATGGTTTGGCTTTTTGGTAAATAGTCATGGAAGACCAAGAACACGTCCACGTCTGAAGTCATTGTATCTTAAGTACACAGCTAAAGTCTGTATAAATCAAATTCAATAAAAATGTAAACAATCCTGTTGTGTAAAAAAAAATATTGGATAAAGTGATGAAACGAGCAAAACGTTCACCTTATGGCAATTGCACCGTCTGTCCATAACAAATGCTGTGTCACCCAGAACATTTCTGTGTAACTTCACTGTGCCTGTCAACCTGAGACATCAGTTCTTAAGTCACACATGCCCGGTGATTACGCTACGCTAAGTCTCATATGGTGGTATAACAGTGTGTATAACAATAAAACTTTCAAAATAGCAATAGTTAGCTTTTATTTGACGTAGAATTGCTGACAATGTGACAGAAAAAAAATGTTTTAGATGGAATAATACATAACGCAATGACAAGCATTACTGGTCCGTTTATTATAAATGTAGGCCCAAAGTCATGATTATTTAGAACTAGACTCTGATAAAGAAAACTAAATACGCTGGACCGCAAAGAAAAAGGATTGGTTAGAAAATCTTCAATATCTTCAAAAGTACCTGACCTAGCTTTATGAAATAAAGACTAAATTAAAGAATATTCAATGCCACATAAAATAAAATATGTAACCTTTTTATTTATTTTTGATAATTGTATAAAAAACTGAAAATGTACAATAATTGTCGTTTTTATGCAAGTCAATGCCCGCCCGTATACAGCTCGGATACTGTTCACCTATTTTCAAGAAGTCGGTATTACACGCATGGAGTGGCCAGCACGCAATCCCAACTTAAACCCCATTGAGCATGCAAAGAACGAACTGAGAATACGTGTACGTCAGCGGAATCTGCAGTCTATCACGCTACGTGAAATGAATAAAGCTCAAAAAGAAGAATGGCAGAATATTCCGCAGCATCGCCTCAAAAACCTAGTAGAAAGTATGCTAAATAGCATAACAGCAGTATTTAGAGCTCGCGGAGGCAACACAAAGTACTAAAATGCGTGAAAACGGCACATCTGTAACCAATCTACATTTACGAAAATACTGCTAATTTTTATTTATTTCACATTTATTAAAAATAAAATGCTTGAATATTTTTTTTTATTTAAGCACATTAAAATATTCTTTAATATAGTCTTTATTACATGGTGCTCGCCTTTAATAGGCCTGGTGCTCGCCTTTAATAGAGCCGTGGTAGCTCAGGGGGCTGGTGATCGCCTTTAATTTCACAGGACGCGAGTAACTTGGGTTCGACCCCCGGTGCCAGCACCTATAAATTTGTTCTACAATTTTAAGAGCTGATTTACCACGTGCTTAGCGGTGAAGGAAAACATCGTGAAGAAACCTGCATCGCCGAGGAATAGAAATATTTCGAGGATATGTGAAGTCCGCCAACCCGCATTGGAGCAGCGTGTCGGACTATTCCCAGCTCCAAACCCCTCTCAAAAATGAGAGGAGGCCTGTGCTCAGCAGTGGGACATTTATAGGCTGTTACTTTACTTTTACTTTACTTATTACATAAAGCTAAGTCAGGTATTTTTGAAGATATTGAAAATTTTCGAACCGACCCATTTTATTTGCGGTCCGGAGTATTAAGTATTTAGGAGCGCAGTATTAAAATAGAAAATTCAATTTCTCGATCCTGTCGATCCAAAATACGTGTTCCAAAAATATAGCGAAGGTTATATTAAGAAGCTGTAACTACTCATCAAACTGAGCGTCTTTCATGATGTGGCAGTTTCAAATGTCGGAAATATCCCGCGTAGTGCCAATTGGAAACAGTTCACTGCCATTTAAGGTATAAACAAAGTAACCTTAAGTAATAATGAACTATTTGCCGACTTTTCTTTTGAATTCTCCTGTCCAATATGTGACTCATTCAATGAATGGAATTGAATCATACAATTAATTGATTAATTAATTTGTAATTGGTATATTGGCTATTGGCCATCACTAAACAAACTAAGTCAGGTATTTTAAACAGCGGTCGGGTTAATGATGTACAAACGGTGTATCTATTGAATTAGATTATACAAAGTGGGACTTGAGCACCAAATGCTAATTGAATTCCTTTCTTCCAACTTCCATGAATTCAACCACAAATTTTCTCAATTTAAATCCATTTAACCCACAATTTTCAATACGAAGTCATAATAAGAACACGAATTACCTTTGCAGAAATTTAAGTTTATTCTAGAGATACAGAATTCTACTTTAACAAAAGATATTACTTTTTAATGTCTACATTGACTAGAATGTTACCGCCGCACTTTTGGTTTTCATCATTTACATTCATTAATGTTTAATTTTTTCATTAAATTCATTAATAACTTACCTTACCTAGTAGGGGACAACCATGATATAGTGTTATTTGCTGATGATACATCTTTGATTTTTAAGATAAAACGTCAACTTTTATTATACGACGAGGTGAATAATGCTATTTCAAAATTAGTACATTGGTTTAACGTTAATAATTTGCTTTTAAACGGCAATAAAACAAAATGTATTAAATTCACAACACCAAATGTCAAACAATTAGATGTAAATGTGCTTGTGAATGGGGAAGAGTTGAGCCTTGTGGATACTGCTGTCTTTCTTGGAATAACACTTGTTTGCAAAAGAGGGCCGTAAGAGCTATTTATAATCTTGGCTCTAAGTGTCTCTTAGGGATAAATTTAAAGAAATTAATATCTTAACCTTGGCTTCTCAATATATATTTGAAAACGTTTTGTATGTACACAAGAACATAAACCAGTTCACTAAAAAAAGTGATGTTCATAATGTGAATACCAGGAACAAGCACAAATTAATTATGCCAGTTACCCGAATTCACAGAGTCAGTAACTCTTTTGTGGGGCAATGTATACGTTTTTACAACAAAATCCCAGCAAGTGCTAAAAGTCTTTCAATCAAAAAGTTTAAATTTTATATTAAACAAAGTCTATGAAGACTTTGTTTAATATAATATAATGTTTTATATATATAAAAAGTTTATTATAATATTAAAGAATACATAGATGATGATAACCCCTGGGAATGAGGTGATCGCCGCCAAGCCATTTCTACATCTTTATAATACTGCTGTTATTGTACATTATTTTAAAAACGACTTAAAAAAAAGCCCGCTGGGTTTCTTACTGGTTTTTCCCAGGACAGAGGCATTTTGCGAACCAGTGTAGTTTAAAAAAAGAAAAAAAATGACTTTCAATAAGTATTATGTAAATAATCTATATTAAATTAAAAATTATTCTATTCTATTCTATTCTATTCTATTCATCTGCAACAAAATACACGTGTGTAGTCAGTGTTACTGACCATATTTAAAGATAAATGGATACGGAAAATAACAATCAGTTTGAATATACGTTAACTATTAAAAAAGACATTTTAAAAATATTCAAGATAGTCATAGCGACTACATCGATAGCTTCAAGATCACACCAGAGATTGTATTCTACAGAATTTGTCGACAAATATTATTTATCTCTATTCAGCTAAAGTAATGAGGATTGTCACAATAAATACAGCTTAAAAGGCGGCAGAATATATTGCGGCTTGGACAAATATTAGTTCTATTCGAATCCAAGACACAAGACTTATTAGGTCAAAATTTATAATGTTCTATCGACTTTTCTGTGACACTATAAAGCGTCCGTAATGTATTTTTTTTAATATCTAAGGACCAAGAAAAGTTTTCTTTCATTTTCTATCAATCGCAGACTTATAACGTCGTATGTCATTCAAATGAGGCACCTAGCAATGACTGTGGCCTGAGTTTTTTCATTTAAATGCAATTCAAAAGTAAAGTGTCGTCGGTAACGTAGAGGACCTGTAAAAGATTTCATTTCGGCATTCTAGAAAAAATCGTGAAGAAATTTATCAAAATATTATATTTTTTGTATTTTTTTTCCTTTTCTTTTCAAAGTACTCTCTGAACTATTACGATTTATTTATTGTGAATATATATTAATGAAGTCGTAAACCAATTTTTTAAAGGTACAAAAAGTCAACATTAAAAGTCAAGATCAACTTTCTTCATCTATATTATTATAAGTATTCTTAAACTTTTTAATATATTTTCCTTAAATTTCAACACATTTTAAATCTTTCATCAAGAGCTATTTAAAAAATATGTAAACATGACCACGTCCTCAAGTAGTTTTTTTAAAGTACTATACGGAAAGAAGTCGTCGTAGTAAAAGTATTAAAAAAAGTAAAGCGTATGTTTAAAATATTGCAATGATTTCTTTGATAACGGCGAAATTTGATTGACCCGAGAGGGGTCGTCTTCTGGGAGTCTAGATTTTACTAGAATAAACGTGTCCAACGTTTAACTATGACAAATGATTTTTTTCTTGCTTTTTTTCCATAATTATTCGTTATTTTTATTGTTTCATACCTTTTCTTTTCTGCTAGCCTCTTTTTTCGTAGCCTTTCTTCTCGCGTTTGTTTTTTTGACTTCGTCATCTCAGGGGTCTAGAAAATATATTTTTTTATATAGTTTTCGTTCAATTCCTAATTCAACTGCCTATTTCCAAGATGAATGAGTGCCAGACAAATGAGGAATTTGTATTTAATCTATCAATGTAAGCGAAATATCAAATATACGAATTTAATAATAAAAAAATCGAATAAACAATCATATCAAAGGATTTTTTGGGTACTCATAAATTCTGATTATATTTGTAATATTTGTAATAAATCGTTCACAAATCAAGCCAGATTAATTATGCTGCTTACCTTACAATTGCCAGTTGAGACCGTTTTGTTGAAGATTGTCACAAGAAGGAGCATGAACACATACGCAACGCTCCGTGGCTCGTGGCTGACTGGCGCGACCAATCACAACTCGCTTCAACTCTTCAGAATACTCGATAAATCGACGAATGTACTTTTTTTTTTTTTTTTTTTTTTTTAGGACTGATGGTCACTGTTAGCCCGAAGGCTTTTACAGCTTCGCCGGATTGAAAGGTGGCATAGCGCTGAGGGCGCTTAGCCGAAACCTTTATTTATGGATGACTGGCGCAAGGGCCCCCGAGAGGGGACCTCGGCTTGGACCGTCATCCTGTTCGCGAGAGTAACAGACTCGAGGGTGCCCAAGGGGGCCGGTCTCGGCTCGGTCAGTTACTGCAATCGGGAGGGCAATATTACTACTACTATAATTATTAATACCATGATTATTATTAGATAAGTTTACCACCAATTCGGAATGCGTTTCCGCTGGAGAAGAAATGGCGCAAGAAACTCCAGCGACGCTTCTGTTTATGACACTACTGCTAGGGGAAAACCGGCCTGAGATGCGGCGGTATCGCGAATAACTTTGTCTGATACGCCCACGCCGACGGCGGGGGCGGTATGATGGTGATAATGGGTGTTTGTGTAGTGTTGAGTAGAGCGCTTGGGCAATAGTGGTCGCGTCGTCAGGGTCCTCGAGGACGTGCCTCGGTCTCCTTTTTCCGCGGGTCGAGTTTTGGTGTATCGCGAGGGGGTTGTAAGTGGCGGCACTGACAACCAGTGGGTTGGGGTGCGTGGCGGCAGAGTCGAAGTATCGGCGAGAGGCCAACTTTAGATATTGGGCTATGGTAGGAAGCCCTAAATCGATATGAAGGTTAGCATTACGCACGAACCACGGTGCTCCCGTGGCTTTACGCATGAATCGATTTTGTATTACCTGAAGTCGGTGAATTTGACGCGGGGAGGCATGCGCAAATACGGGGCTTGCGTATGTCATAATTGGCCGAATACAGGCTTTGTAAAGTGTAATTTTATTACGTAGGGACATTTTGCTATTTTTATTTAGTAACGGATGTAATCGACCGAGGACGAACGCCGCTCGGTTCCTTACTCGGTTAATATGTGGACCGAAGCTGAGTCTCGAGTCTAATAGGACGCCTAAGTATTTGACTGTCTTTTCCCAGGGGATTGGACGATCGAATAACTCTAATGTGGGGAGATGCTGCGTTATGCGCCGCGAGAAGTACATGGCTGCACTTTTGATTGGGTTGACCTCGATCCTCCATTTCCGAAACCAGTTCCCGAGGGTTCGGGCTGCGGATTGGAGGCGTTTAGAGATAGTGTCTGGATTACGTCCAGAGACATATAGGCAGGTATCATCTGCGAAGAGGGCGAGTTCGACGCCGCTGGTGTGCGGTATGTCGTTCGTGAAAAGGGTGTAGAGCACGGGACCTAGGACTGAGCCTTGTGGTACGCCGGCTAGGATGGGATGTGATTCGGATCGCACCCCCTCGACGCGGTAGCGGAAGGTTCGACTGCGTAAGAAATCTCGTATGATGAGTACGAGGCGATCTGGCACACCGAGTCCATATAACTTGTATATGAGCCCGTTGTGCCAGACCTTGTCGAACGCTTTCGCCACGTCGAAGAAGAGCGCTCCGGTATGAAGCCCGCGTATGAAGCGGGATTGAATGTGCTCCGTTATGCGGTGCACCTGCTGGGTACATGAGTGTTTGGCACGGAATCCAAACTGCTCGTGGATGGGGATCCCTCGAGACTGCATGAAGTCTCTTAAGCGGGCGAGAAGTAGGCGTTCGTATATCTTGCCTAAGGCCTTGAGGAGGCTTATAGGCCGATATGCGGTGGGATCGGACGGGGACGAATGTACTCACTTAACGTAATGTACCAGACAAATTATGATATTAAGTCATGGACAATTTTGAAAGTTTTCTAATTTCGAAATTAATGCATTGTTCTTTATTACGTCTATGAAATATTAAAAAATATTTAATCAAAGATCTCTAGAATAGATAAAAATCAAAATATTGCTAAACCAGAAAGGACAGTTGAGATTGGACAAAAGGCGACGTTTGGACGCGCCAACCTAATTGGTATTTACTGTTTTCTGCTAACTTTATTCAGACTTGTATTCATTATTTGATATTTTATAATAAGGCCTAGATAGAAATAAACCTTTAAAATAGAACCAAAAAGTAACGTTACAATTAAAAATCATATCATATATTCTACAGCGAAAAATGAGTCAGGAAGGCCTTTTAAAGGACTTTTTAAAAAAACACCCTTATATGTAGAGGCAAGGAAAAGGTAATATATTTAGAGCTTTAAAGTAGGGCTTACAGGATGTGGCTGGTGATATGTTGTTGATGGCCCTTATGCATGTCTTTTGAGCTAAAAATACGTTTTTCAGTCTGTTCCATTCCCCTACAATTCCTTTATAAGTCCATACCTAATTACTGACTCAACATACGCAAAATAGGCAGTGACTGCTGTACTTTTGCGTGCTATTCTAGTAAGCTTATTTAATGCGTACACAAATACATTTATCTTATCACATACTTTTTTTATATGTTCTTTCCATTTTATATTTGAATCTTTGATTAAGCCTAAAAAATGTCGTATTAAATGCATTTCGTAAAAGTTGTTCGTTATATTCAATATTTATTTCATTTCGTCTTGGTAAGAGCCCTGACTGGGACAATATTGCTTAAAACAACATATAGATGTCTTGGGTCTGAGCAATTAAAGAAAGCGCCGATTTCAATCTAAAGCAGAAGAAATAACTTTAATTATTCTCACCGAATGTGGATCCTTAATGTGTAAAGGTACGAGTAGCATTAATTTTTTGAATGTATAAATTGTATGTCTGAAAAATGCACTCACGATATATTCTAGTGTGGGCATAGTTTTTTTAATAAAAAATATAAATAACACTTTTTGCAAAAATTCAGATCTAGAAGGACAGGTGAATAACTGCTCCAAAATAACAAAAACATATTCTTGCACAGTTCTTCATTATTACTCTTAAGCATCATTTTCTACGTATTGTAAACTTTTGTTGGTATGTGTTATTTGATGTTATGAAAATTTGCATACGGGTGGCAAATTTTGAAAATCAACATTTCTAGTTTTTACACGGTGAAGCATGTGTATGCATAAATATTGGTTTTTGTCGTTTGATACGATGTAATTATTATACGTGTTGAAAACCATGCCTTTTTAGTAATATTGTCAAAATGTATTTAACAATTTCATTTTATTCTAACCACCTCTTATCGGCTCTTAATAAGCAAGTGTCGATTCCATACTTATTTTACATAATTTTGTTTTACAACGTGCATATTAATATGGTCATTCTTCATAAAGTCACTCAACTGTTGCATTGGTCCGAAATATTCTTTCCTTTTGCCTACATTTGTTTTTTCCACTGCTGAACACAGGCCTCCACCATTGATGGCCTTCAGACCGAAACACAGTAATGTTTGCACACCACTGCTTCACAGCAGAAAAACTGCCTGGGGTAGTACTTACCTAGACGAATTCCTGCATAGGAATCCTAGAACCAGTAAAATCATTGTCGATAATATATTAAACGTTTTCAACTATTAGCTATTTAAGAGGTAATTTGTTTACGAGCTGATTGTCAAAGGATTTAGAGAGGTCACCTTTTGATCATCATCATCACTTCAGACAACCACTAGTCCATTGCTGAACATAGGCCACTCCTATAAATTGCCACAAAATTTGGTAGCTCTCAATTAGGGGGGATTTTGCCATAATTGACACGCTTGGCAGGCAGGTTGGCATCCGCAGTTTATTTATTTAGATGTTCCAGGAAGATGCTGCTGCCCATCTCCTTGTTTTAATTCCTCTGTCGACTTTTACGCACCCACGGAATGGGATGGGGTGGTAGATTCTCTTAGGCCGCTATCACACGGCGGTAGAAATATTTACTCGCACCACAATACGTCTGCATGTATGTAATCATTTTAGTTATTTGAGAATGCAACAAAACATTTGTGCCAATAAATTAAGCTACAACAAACTGTAACATACAGAAGGTGCTGGAAGGAAGCTGGACCCGAAAAATGGCAGATTTTGAAAGTAGATAAGAGAACAGAAGTAGTAGGCTGCTTCTACGCCTACTAATCCAACTTTAATACAACTCCAAGAGGAGCTTTACAAGGAGCTGGTAAGCTCATGGCTTAATCTTCTGCAGCAGCAGGTCAGTACGTGTTCAAATACCATCGACACAATTGACATGAGGCATAGGCAGAGGATTCTTCTATTCAATGGAGTTGCTGAGAAACCTGAAGTTAGATTTTTGAGACAGAGATACTGGGCTCTGTCACAATAAATTAGGTATATTACATATAACAAACGCTTCTCTTAAAAGGTGTCATCGGATTGGAGTTAAAAAAGATAATCAGATGCGACCCATCCTTGTTCATTTCCCTTTTTTTTCTCATGGAATTGAACAAAGGCTGAGGTGTGGAATACCAAAAGTGTACTAAAAGGATCACTCAAGTCTCAGTGTCTGAATTTTTAGCTAGAATAAGGCAATCCATTCACAAGAGAGCTTGCCAGCACTTCGGGATAAGGAATGTGCACACTTGATGCTAGAATTAACATCAAACTACCCAATAATGACCGGGCGAAGATCTCTATAGAGGAGAAGTTAGATATTCTTCTTGATAAATTTCCTGTGGTCAGTTCACCATCAAGTTCAGGCTCATCTTCCATAAAAAGCGCCACAACAGCTGTACATAGTATGCCCATACAAACGCAGCAAAGCTCCTCAAATAGTAATCGTCACAGTGAAGCTGCTCGGCGTAAGCCAGTTGGTGCAGTGGCGCAAAATGAGGACTTTAAAAGGACTCACCGCTTAATAGTTAAAAATAATCTTAATTCTATTTCTTTTAAGTTGTTTGCATGTTTGATAAATTTTATATATGTGGCGTTGTTAAACTTTTTCAATTTCCAACTATGCATATACGTTTTTTTTTTCTTTTGTATATTGCTTTTAAAAATGGATTGTATTTGTATTTTGTAAGCTCTTTTTAGTAATAAGCATGTACGTCATTTTAATGGTTTTGTTTACATATTGATAGACAAAGGTTGTTACCATACTGACTACATCAATCGATACATCGATGTTGATTATCGATAGTAATCTATAAATAAATTACTTCTGTTTATATTATTTGTGATATTTTGTTTGTAGTTTTTTACGATATGCAAAGTCTGATGACATGCAACTTTAAGTGTATATAACTTTTTATAATTTTTAGATAATTATATATTTTTATAACCAGTTTGTAACGAACAGTTGTACTTCATGTTAATCTTCGTGTTGATTTTTTTTACTTTTTTTATTTTAGATCTTTTGTTACTTTGAATTTTTTTTTGAATACAATTTTTAATAGTTACTAATAATGTTTTGTAAACGGTTAACTAATGGGATGGTGGTTTTCGTTGATAATTCTTAAGATTCGCAGTATCATAGTTTTATATATTTTGTTTGTTTGTTTTAGAGTATTTACATATTGTATATTATTTTAACATATATAGAATATCTTAATATATATATATTTCTAATATTGATTGTGTCTGATGCAGAAACATTATTTTCTGCATATGACTCAGATTTTTCATTTAAGTCTTGCAATGATTCTTTTTACGGTAGTATGTCTAATCTTCACGATCTACTTAAGGGAGTTTTTCCTACCTGCGATAAATTTTTGAATATTTGTCATATTAACGCTTAAAGCATTCCAAGCCACTCGTTCATTAACGCTCATGTAATTTTGGTTTCGGAAAGTTGGCTGAAACGGCTTCAGCCAAGTTTCTATCCCTTACCAGGCTTTGTACTTTTATGGAATGACCGCCCTGATAAAGGAAGAGGTGGAGTAGCTATGTAATTGCGTGCATCGACTCTCCATAAAATAGTGTTAGCTTGTAGCTAGATGGAGATCTAGCTACACCGCTTCATCCGAGTTCCTGTTTGTGGAACTTGATGTCAAGGACACAAGGATGTTTCTGGGGATAGTGTGTTGTCCTCCCTCTACTGATTACTACACCACTCTGGAATCGGCTCTCGCTGACGTTTGTTCTGATTACACACTGTATGGTCATGGGTGATTTTAACACTGAGTTGTTAAAAGACTTCTCATGTTCTAAAAACTTCTCTCTAGTTGAGTCGGTTAATCTCTCTTTTCTTCCATTAAGGGCAACATATCATAATGTTGATACCGATGCCTCCTTAATTGATCTTATTCTAGATGCTTCTCTTGAACAGATCAAGACCGCAATAAATAGGTGCAATCAGATGGTACGAGCTGCTAAACGCCGATATTTTCCTAACAATATTAGCTTATCATCTGCTGAAGTGTGGAAATTCCTTAGAAATTTTCGTGTTGACAAGCCGGCTACACTGGATTGTGGTCCTTCTCTCTCATTTGATGAGTTAAATCTACATTTCGCTTGTGTCAAAACAATGGAACCTACAATCCGTTCAAAAACTATGGCTTCTATTGCGTCAATGCAATCTCTTAACATTCCGGCATTCAATTTTTCTCCTGTTGACCAGGATGAAATTGAAAAGTTCGTATTGGCAATTAAATCTAAGGCTGTGGGTTGCCATGAAATCAGCAGACATGTAGTGGTCACTATATTAGAACATCTTCTCCCGGCAATTACTTAAGTACATTTTTATTTTTTTTCTAGATTCTGGTTAATATACCAGTCAGTGGAAAAAGGCTTTTGTTAAGCCTTTTCCTAAAGTTCCCGTTCCCATCCTTCCTAATAATTATCGCCAAATATCAATTCTGCCTTTTATTTCCAAAATTTTAGAAGCCTGTGTACACAAGCTAATTTTCATGTTTATTTCGTAACATAACCTACTGAGCACTAATCAGTCTGGGTTTCGCCCAGGTCATAGCACTGCCACTGCCTTAATCAAAATAACAGATGATATTAGACAAGGTATGAAAGAAAGAAAGATAACAGTGACTACCACTGTTATCTTTCTTTAGTAGCTAGTTGATATTTCTAATGCTTTTAACACAGTCGATCATGACATCCTCCTTTCCATCCTATTCCATCTTAATTTCGCATCTAATGTCTTAGAATGGTTTGCATCTTATTTTCGCGAGCGACAGCAATCAGTTCATGTGAGACAATAAAATTCAGCTTTAGTTGATGTTGAAACTGGTGTGCCGCAAGGCAGAATTCTCTCTCCTATAATTTTCTCTGTTTTTATAAACTTAATCACCTCTAATTTCGACTGCTTGTACCATCTGTATGCGGACGATCTATCGCTATAATATGGGCAATCTGAAATTTATCATTTAAACAAGAATCTAAACGCTCTCAAAGATTGGTCATCTCGTTATGGAGTGACCGTTAATCCACTGAAATGCCAAGCTATCCTTGTAGGTAGTCCGAGGATGTTGGATAAGGTTGACTATTCAGGCTTAACTCTTTTACGCTATAATGATACCCTTATTCTATTTAGTAAGTGTGAAAAATCTTGGTCTAATCATTGACAACACTTTGAACTGGAAACTTCAGGTTACCGACATTATTCAGAAAGTCATTGCCACCTTATGTTCTCTTTATCGTTTGAAACATTCTCTCCCTATTAGATCTAAGCTCATGCTTGTCTAAACGCTTATATTACCCATTATTGACTATACTGACCCGCATAGCAACTGTATACGATTTATTTTTGGTCTGCGAAAGTATGATCACATTTCTCGATTCAGGTCCCAGCTTAATTGGCTTACCATTCGCCAAAGGCGCAATTCCAGGATGCTGCTTGTTCTTTTCTCTATTTTAAATGATCTATTTTCGCCTTCATATCTCAAGGAAAAATTTCAGTATCTCTCTTCTTCACATGATAGGGTTCCTCGTTCATCTTCTAACAAAAAAAAATTGCATTGCATATATATATATAAATATGTATATAATGATATTTCATATTTATTAAAAGTATATTTGTATTATCTTTATTTTTTTTTCATTCTTGCGTCTGACTTTATTGCTGCACCTCATCAAAATCTTACCACTCCATGGATTGACTGGGAGAAAATGTCTAAAGTCCGTTCTTTTCATCCTTTTATTGTTAAAGAAGCAATAAATTTTTAAATAAATAAATAAATAACTATTGTTAAAAAATATTTACTGGGTAATAAATATTTATATTCAGAATTCAGATATTTAGTTACTGTTTGAGTTTATGGATGCCGAAAAAGTGTACAAGAAGATCTAATTACAAATATAGAAATCATTTTTAAGGTTAGAGCTGCAATAAAAGTTTATTCAGTAATAGAAAAACTAAGTAATGGTCACTTATCGATTTTAAAAATCATAGCCGGATCAACTAGGTCAGATTGGAACCATTGTTAGCTGTTAATACTGTTAACCGCACGAAAGTTCACGTTAAAATGTGGGATAATACATGCAACTTAACAACTATGTGGTGAGTCAAATCAGTATTCGGTATACACTATACAGTATATACGGATACGCAAATACAAGAACAGTTGCATTATTACGAATAAAACCCTGTTACTTTTATATAATGTAAATTACGAGGATCGATGAAACGAGATCATGTAAAACAGTTGTCACACGAACATTTTATCTTTATCTGTATATGATGCATGTCTCCTGTTATAGATAATTATTATAAAATAGATAATATATATTATAAAACTCAAATTTTATTATTAAATTTAGATAAAAGGTACTCTCGTTTTGCAATCAAATTGGTTAACTATAACAGGAGTACAGATTGTTTTTTGTTCCTGTTATATGTATATTGTATAAATCACATATACATACATTGTTTTTCTATATTATGAGACCCGTATAAGTTTACATTGACGTGGACTTAATTCCAGGTAAAAAAGAAAATGGGTTGTATTTATTTCAAGTAGCGTTTTATTCCGGTTTGGTCGTGTTACTAAAACCTATTAAGATAGAGAAAATTGCGCCGTCATGGTATCTTACTGTAAGTTAAGCTGACACTCAATAGTACTGGCTTTCTGCACAAATATATTTTAGAGATATTTTGACCCTTTATGTATTGTCAACAGATAAATTTTCTGCTTATCTATGGTATATAACTTTCATTGTACAATGTATTTGGTGTTTTTTTTTCATTGTGATACGTGTAATCGTAAGCTATTATAAGTTATGTTATTGATAACCATGAAACCACAAATATCAAGGTTGGTTGTGACACATAAATGGGTCTGCTCTTCCGGGAAAATAACAAGTGTCACAAGCGTGAAGCGCCTTTCAACACAACCTCTATCTGTGTACCCGAGTCCGCTACAAGAAAACGAGCACTGGTGGTGGGTTAACTAGGGCCAGTTTTTCTGCCGTAAACCCGTAGTGTGCAAACATTACTGTTTCGATTTGAAAGTGACCCTCATGTCTCAAGGTGACGGCCACAGTGTGACACCACACACACAGAAATGTTCTAGGTGACACAGCAATATATGTATATGTATATATTGCTGTGTCTGATATGCAAATATGGCCATACATTGCACTAAGCAATAGATGAACGTGTTGCTCGTCTCGGCACTTTTTCTTATAAAAAAAACCAGCCTTACTGGCCTCAGCGTAAGATCTGGTTTTTAGCTCCGCCGCCGATCGCAGCCGTGAAAGATAGGGAGAGCGATGCAACGTTATACCGTCACTTCACACCCTCCGCGGTCCCACCACTGCCGCATCAACAATGCGGTGCCGCCACAGTCGCGGAAGAGAAGCGGAATCGCACGACGAAATACAAAGGACATTCAAAATTAATACTACTAAATTAAAGTGTACAGTTAGTATGAATATTTTCCATTGAAATGTGATGTTTTCTTACTATCTATCGATTGTTGATATGAGAGTGCTGCTTTTCAGATAATTTGATTTAATTCTTGTTATTTTTTTGTTACTTTATTCTCTTTTCATTGCTTCGTTTTAGTTAACTCGACGTTTTAGATGGTTAAAAACACGAGTAAACCTGGATCAAACCGCACTTGTACTTTTCTTCACCAAACAAAAAAAACAATCAAAGAATACTCCGATGCATTCAACAGAAAAGGTCACTGTTATTAATTAATGCATTAAATAAAAATGAAAACAGTAAAATAAAAGTTCGAGAAACATTGTTTTCTTTGTTTATACTTTGTTTCAAGCTGCAACGAATAGATTCCTAGAACCTTCATTAAAATAGAAAAAAACCTATTATTTATGCCTCCCTGACCGATTAGGAGTTAAGTGATTACTTAATTAGACTAAGCGATGTAAAAAAAGGTTCAAAAATTCTAAATTATGCCGTTATAGTATAATTCATTCAATACATTTAACTTCAACCTGTAATAACCTGCTACTGCCAAGAGGTTTTTTTTAAGTATGTCACAGTGAACCTTGGTAGGGGCTCGGCGCTCGCTTTAAGTTTCATATTACGCAAGGGATCTGGGTTAATCGACGCTGGTACCACTAAAATTGTATATTGCAATTGTAAGTACTGATTTACTAGTGGTAGGATTCCTAGGCAGGAAACAAACATTGCCGTGTTTCGATCTGAAGCGCTCTGAGTGCTAGTGTAATCACTGGGAATATGAGACTCAAGAACTGATGTCTCTGGGTGACGGGCGCAGTGTAGTGCCACACAGATAATTTCTGGGTGACACAGCATTTGATAAGGGTAGACGTTGCACTTACTCGTACTTTAAGGAGAACGTTCTCCTCGTCTTCTCACTTTATACAATAAAACAAAGACGTGCTCGGCAATAAAGAAAAATATCGCGCAGAAATCGGCATGTCTAAGAAATAAAAAAGAAATATATTTCGACAACATGTAAGGGGACCCGCATTGGAGCAGCGCAATCCAAACTAAGTAAATTTATAGGCTATCACTACTTCAATTTTTGTTGCTGTAAATTAAAAATTCAAAAACAAGGAGGCCTGAGATATCTTTATTCTCATATAAGAATACACAATTTCTTACATGATAATTGAGTACGGTACGTTACGTATGTATGTTAATAATATAACATTTTAGTAGGTTTTTTTAAAGTAGATACAGATTTAAATTCCTTTATATATTTTAGTAGTTTATTTAATACATGATACTTTTTCTATAGTTAGTACACACCCTGTACAACTGAATGTCTTTTTCTTGTCTTAGTTTCATTTTATGTTTTTTAACAAGGATAATCAAGGATAATATTCTGCATTCCAAGGCAAACATTTTTAATGTTCTCTGTGGCCTTGTTGTTGACTTTTGGCCTTTGATTAAGTTTTTTGTGGACGAAGCCTCTACTCATTAAATGTCGTAGTTTCTTCACTTTCACTATCCTATAACTTATCGATTAATCTGTAAATCCCTAAAACTTTGAATTTATACATTATTTTAACCCATAAATAAGTTAATTTAATAATTACTTTAACACTAACGAATACCTTTATTTTAAATGAAATATTTCTGAGTCATTCTTGGAAGCGTTATCAGTCTTTCACTTACAAGATTTACGATTTCATTCCATTCAACGATCTAGTAAATTGAGGCAGCCTCGAATCCATTAAATACTTGTGAGCCTTCCGAACACGAAATTAAGGATAATGACTGAAATGCCTACTTCATTAGATTAATTTAGCGTTGTACCGTATCAGATAAAGTACTGTATAACATACAACAAAAACAATGGTGCTTTTTTGCATACAATTCAGTGTATATAAATCCATACATATATAATGTATTTTTGATTTTAATACGAATGAGATGTTTAAATGAAACTAAGTTTACGGATTTTATCGCGTTTAATTTTTACTTTTTTACTATTTATAACCCGACGTTTCGAGTGCTTTACAGCACCCATGGTCACGGGAGGACTGAGGTGACAGATGTCCTGATGTCATAGTTAACCTGGGGTACCTTCAGCTTTTAATTATTATTTTTGGGTCCGATCTACGCAGAAAGAGCTAACTGTGTCTTGAAGTCTTGCAGTGGTATGCTTGGTTTTTGATTTAATTTTATTTATTATTGGATCCTAAGCTGGTGGTAATACCCAACCATCTTCCCTATTGAAATTAGGATGTTTTTTGATTTCAATAGCCTCGCGAATCATCCTTGGTAGGAATCTGTGTTCTTTTGCAAGGATCTGTGGTTTATCAAATCTGATGTAATGGTTGGGATGATCCAGAACATGGTCACAGACTGCAGACTTCCTAGAACGACGATGCTTCACGTCAGCTATGTGTTCTTTTACGCGGGTTTTAATTGATCTTTTTGTTTGGCCTATGTAAGAGAGATCACATTCACAATCTAGCTTGTATACTCCTGCGTCCTGTAGAGGGATGTTACACTTGACAGATGGTAAAAACTGACTTATCTTCTTCGGCGGCTTGAAGAATGTTTTTATGGAAGCCCGCTTCAAGATATAGCCAATCTTGTCCGTGACTCCTCTGACATAAGGTAGAACAGCAGGCACACGCTCGACTGTGGCCGGTTTCACTCGGTCACTGCGACGTAGGCGCGGAACCCGAAGCTTGTTGTCGTGCAAAACTTGCTTGACATGTTGAAGCTCGGCGGCCAGGTGTTTCCTGTCACAGATTCCTCGTGCTCTCTGAAACAAGGATTTACCCACGGTTATAAATAGTAAAAAAGTAAAAATTAAACGCGATAAAATCCGTAAACTTAGTTTCATTTAAATGTGTAGTGTTCGCGTAAATATAAGAAATCACGAATGAGATGGTTGCTCGCAAATACTACCCCTCTATTGCAGACTGAGCACCTAATTAATCGATAAATGTTAATTAACAACCGATACGTTGCACGAAAACGATGCATTCAAATTCTAACTTGAATATTTAATCCCATCGCGCCCAAATAAATTTAATTTCAAAACGTGTACATTTTTAAAAATATCTAAAATTTTACCGACATCTGTACATTCTACAAATTTTCAATTTCCGGTTGTCCCAAGGTTTGCTATTTCATATTGAAATCTGACATTTCAATGGAAAAAAGGAAATCGAAATAAAATCTGTACTGATAAGTAAACTAAACTAAATGTATTACTTTGAAAGGTTGTTTTTTAAGTTGTTGGAAATTTTTTTTTGTAATTTTAATTTAATTAAGTTGCTAACTGATGCCTACGACTTTGTCCGGGTGGATGAAGGTTTTTTTAAATATCTCGCAGGATCTATGTGATTTTTCAGGATAAAAGTGTGTTGTTATTATGTATTATAAACACATCATCAACATACAAAATTATAAATTAAAGATTTTGTAATTTTCGTAACATCCAAAAAAGTTTACACAAAAAAAGAAGTTTACACAATGTTGCAATTATGATAATTAATATTTTTTACTCCGCCTCCCATGCTCAAATATAATTATCAGTTAAAATAAATGCATTATATTTTGTAGAAATCTATTTGAAATAACTATATCCAAAAATAATAGTTATCTGTTCTAGAATTTTTGCAAATGCAGACTTTTTTAATACTTTTATATTACTATAATCAACGAATATACAATTGGCAACATAATAAATCCAGCATTGACAATTAAGTCGTACTGCATCTATCATGGTCTATCATCCTGGAACCGTAAAAGGAATACTTTTAGTGTCACTTAACATTAATCCTGAATTGAAATACACTTAAGTGCCACTCAGTGACAGCGTCAAACTTAAACCTAGATAAGGAGCGATTGAAATACCGGCCCTTAGTGCCTCTGAGTTTACGCGTACACTTGTGGCACTATAATATCTCCTGCGCAATTAATACGAGTATCTTCCGGGAGGAGACCGGACCAGTAAGTAGGACATCATACTTCTGTAACAGTAGTATTAAATTGTATGAATTATATTCGAAAGGCAGGAATGAATAATATATCAAATCTGAAATTCCATTTGTATATTAAGAAATCTCATAATAATAAACCTTTATAAAGTTACATATACATCATCTATATTTTAATGACAAATATAAGTTATCTAAGAAATATCTGGTATCAGAATGAAATAATATCCATACTAACATTATAAATGCAACAGTAACTGTCTCTGCCTCTCTGTCTGTTTGTTACCTTTTCACCGTTCAACCGCTGAACCGATCTTGACGAAATTCTTGGAGACGGTCATAGGATACTTTAAACCTGTAAACTCACAAGGATCCTACGATATATTTAAAAAGACCTCCATCCACCCGGACGAAGTCGTAGGCATCAGTTGGCAACATAATAAAATTACAAAAGAAAATTATCCAACAACTTAAAAAACAACCTTTCAAAGTAATAGATTTAGTTTAGTTTATTTATCAGTACAGATTTTATTTCGATTTCCTTTCGTGCCATTGAAATGTCAGATATATTGAAATAGCAAACCTTGGGACAACCGGAAATTGAAAATTTGTAGAATGTACAGATGTCGGTAAAATTTAGATATTTTTAAAAATGTACACATATTTTGAAATTAAACTGGTATGGGAGTAAATATTCAAGTTAGAATTTGAGTGCATCGTTTTCGTGCAACGTTTCTGTGGTTTCTAATTAACATTTATCGATTAATTAGATGCTGAGTCAGAAATGGGAGGGTAGTATTTGTGTTGTGCTAGCTTCCATCTCATTTGTATTAAAGTCAAAAATACGTTATATATGTATGGATTTATAAAAACTGAATTGTATGCAAAAAAGCACCATTGTTTTTATTAATATGTTATACAGTACAATATCAGTACTTTATCTGATACGAGTAGGTACAACGCTAGATTAATATAGTGAAGGAGGCATTTTAGTCATTATCCTTAATTTCGTGTTCGGAAGGCTCACACGTATTTAATGGGTTCGGGGCTGCCTCAATTCACTAGATCGTTGAATGGAATGAAATCGTAAATCTTGTAAGTGAAAGACTGATAACGCTTCCAAGAATGACTCAGAGATATTTCATTAAAACAAAGCTAATCGTTAGTATTGAAGCAATTATTAACATTATCGACCCTTAGCTGTAAGGAAATCCAGTTTATGTAGCCCGGTAATAAAGTCCTTCAGAAATAAAGAACTAAGAATCCTTGCCAGGAATTGGTGTTCTTTACTTAGTTCAGTCTATGACCATGTTCAGAATTGTCTTCGCCATTTTTTCTGATTTGATAGACCACAAATCCTTTGGCGATCAGGGAAATTCCACATAAACCATCGTTAAACGGCAAAGTCATACACACTGGCGGTAGCACATAAATGGGTTGGCTCGATCGGGAAAGTATCACCTTCTTATAAAATATAAGCGCTAAGCATTATACTGCTGTATTTGGAATGGTTTGAAGACGAAAACCAGGGATAAAACGTAACAAAGCATTCGGTAACGTGGACGGAAATGAATTCACACTTCCAACTTAGTTTTTCATTGAGGAAAGACTTAAATGTTGGCTACAGTGACCGTTAACTGTCAGTCTATGAAGTGTACGTTTGTTACGGTTGCTCTATAAAAAATAGTTTATCCAAGAATGATATGAGAAAAAATATTATGCCTTCCAGGTTGATTTCTGCTATGGCAATATTTTTCCGTTACTTAGAACTTAAAGATAAAGAAACATTTGGATTCACAGACAAAGAAGTCTATGATCACTGCTGAAAGAGGAACAATAAGAATTAGGTAACAATTTTGTGCGGATTTAATTAACGTACGAGACTCGAAAAAATAGTACGATATGACACTACATATCTCTTGAAAATTAATGTAGAATGTATTAGGCTGTGCAGGTTGCCAAATACAAAATTACATAATTTTCTTGTAATACAAGGAATATTGACGTTATAGTTTTATGAACATGATTTTTTTATTGGATAAAGTGATGAAACGTGCAAAACGTTCACCTGATGGTAAGTGCAACGTCTGCCCATAACAAATGCTGTGTCACCCAGAAAATTTCTGTGTGACACCACACCGTGTCCATCACCCTAAGACATAGGTTCTTAAGTCTCATATGCTTTGTGATTACGCTAGCACACAGTGCCCTTTAAACCGAAACACAGTAATGTTTGCACACTACTGCTTCACGGCAGAATATCTGGGTTAACCTGGGGTGGTACCTACCTAGACGGATTCCTGCATAGGAATCCTACCAGTACTTTTAATGTTATGCACTGGTGAGCACAGAATTCCTCTCATTTCCGAATGGGTTTTTGGAGCTGGCTGGTGTGGTCGCGGCTTTAGAGAATCCACTATCCCATTCCATCTCGTTGTTGTCGCAAAAGTCGACAGAGGGAAAATTAAAACCAGAAGATGGGCAGAAATGTCTATGTGGAACTTCTGAATAAATAAACTGCGGTTGCCAACCCGCCTGCTAAGCGTGGTAACTATGGCAAAATCCCCCAAAATGAGAGCTACAAAAATTTATGTGGCAATCTGTGAGGGAGTCCCATGTTCAGCAGTAGACTAATGATAGCTGAAATGATGATGATGATGACGATGAATGTGAATATACAACTTAAATAATAACAAAGTTGATTAATATCTAAGTTATATTACTCTTTTTACGTGTGTGGTAAACTGTTCGTCACAAGCTTAATAGATCAAAGAGAGTCGCTGTTGATCCCTTTTCTGTTAATAAATAAGATGAATTCCTTTGGGCTACTAATAAAATAGATAAAACTTTTGTAGCAACTCTAAGTCGCCCTTAACTTTAGTAATAAAAGTTAGTTAATATAGTTGAATGGTTATATTTAATAGGATTACTTCATTGCTAAAAGTGTGGAAAGTATGAGACGTTGAATAGTAAAATGTAGCAATAAATATACCAACGAAGATGAAAAAAACTTTTTCTTTAAATTTTAACTAATATTGCTGTCTGTTTTTCGAATTACCTCCTAAATAAATAAAGAGTGGGTGTGGTTTTACACAGAAATTTTCTGGGTGTTACAGCATTTGTTATGGCCATAGCCTTATCTGATAGCCAGTATAATGACTGTGCGTATGAGACTTAAAAAATGATGAGAGTGCCGAACACAGTGTGGAACATTTAACTCTTTTATTTATATTAAAATTAAAAATATGATAGAATACTGGAAAATTTCAACCCCAGCTACATTTTCTGTTTAATTACCCTAACCGGCAAAATATATTACAATGCCGTATATGTTAATCTAAAAATAGTTATCGCAACCTTCCCTGGTTCAAATTAAATATAAAGATTAGATTGCAGAAAAGATGCAGTGTCACATTCATTGTTATTATACTATGTACTTTAGTATAGACTTAATGTAAAGATACAACTATACTGACAGACTATAACCCACAACACAGTTTCTAAAAATTATGACTCTTGCTGTTATTCGACCCCAAGACTCGCAGTGAGCCGGCAGGTATAGCTAAGCCGCGATTGTTAGAAACTTATAATAAATGATCAGAGTTGTAATATCATTTTCAACGAAATTTGTTTTATTGGCTGGATGTTTTTTGTCAGTATTATAAGTCAAACTTCTGCTGACTGATCGTCTTTTGACTGATCTTTAAAATAGTAAAGAAATGAGAATAGTGTATTTATTGTTTCTGCATCAAAAAATAACATTTTTAGTATTACATTTCAAGAGATTATTAAAAGCAATTTTATTGAGTCTTTAAAGACTTTAACTCAAAAATTAACAGTTACTAACTTTATAATTGGCCAACCGAACAAAATCCAAACAGCTAGGAGCATTGCACTTAAATTCGATTTGAAACTTTAAATTGTGTGTACTCGTAAACGTGTTATAGCCACATCGCTAATATTACAACGATGGCGTAAAATTCTGTTCCAACTCCCCTGTTTTATAACATTTTCATTATACAATACATTATGGAATACATGAAAATTGGTCATACATTTTCTGGTTAAGCAAATGACTAATGTCGGAAAGTAGGAAAAGACAGGTTTATTTACCCTAAAAATATTTAATAATTAAATTAAATATTAAAATTTCACTAAGAAATATAAAAATAAAAATGGGGGAATATATTAAAAGTATTACCTACTCTCCACGTAGGTAATAATTTTTGCTCATTACATTATAAAAAATAACATAACAACGAAGTGCGCGTGTTACAATGATATGATTTATAATAATAAAAATTAAAAACTCTTTTAAAATGTTCACGGCATTGCTCAACTGTTTTTTTTGCGCAATAGGTCTTAATGTTCATAGTGTCCTTTTTCACCGATTCAGATTTTCGCCCCTACAATCTTATTTTGTCAGTCGTCGGCACTTATTGATTCGTTAACGAAGACGAGTTTAATAAACGATACTTTAGTTATAAATAATTCCACAATTATTATTTATAATTATTCAACTTATGCGCCAAAGGGTTCTACCTTTAATAACAGACTGGATAGATACTCATAGCATTGACTTATGAACGACTACGACTTAAAAACTTACACAATAAGTGTGCAACCATCTGTTTAAAGCTGCTATAGCAGAAACAATGATAAATACGGAAAATAAAACGTGAGGTAGAAGAAATCTTGAAAAGAAAAAAAAATCAGTTGGTTTTGCGTTTATAGACATGATATACAGTGCAGAAGATGACAGTGATTGTTTCTTTTGCAGATATCACAGATATTTGAGAGTATTCCAAATTATTCTTGCACAGATTTTTATTGGTTTGCTGTTAATAATTTAGCTTGCTTAAGAGGGACTATCCGCGGTAATACACGAGGTATCGCAAAGGATAGAAACTAAGTTAAATTGACAGCCGCCGAGTCTGTCTGCCGTAGAGTCAATAGCACTTGATAACGTTGAGGTGAAACACGTATCGTATTCTCGACATCAGTGGTGTATATTGTATACTGTACACTTTGACTTGTACCAAAATGGCGGCGGCGTGGTCCGCCGCCCATCTAGTCTCGTTTCCCGCGAGGGCGAAAAGTGGGCTACGTGAGTGGCCTCTGCTTACCACTTATATGGGAAAAAGGCGTGACTATGTACGTATGTATGATCATGTCACTTTATACAACAAACCCACAAAACATCATATTATATATATTACCTCCATCCGCATATCAAATACAATACATTGTGAATACTGTGTCTAACTGTGTGTAATAAAACTTTATGACGTTTTTGGCTTAATAATGAGGAATAACAGATTTTATAGCACATAGGCCTGAGGAGATTTTGAGGTTTTTTTGGAGTCAACAGGCAAATAATGCAGTGGCTTTTACGCCACCCTTGAGTGTTATAACAGTACTATCCTTGGATAAGGTAATACTACCACCTGATTAGTTGGCGGTGAGTACAACTTGGTTATCTGGCTTAAACTGGATCCAGGTAGGTCCGCGAAAGCAAAGCGGATGATCTATAATTGGCGCCAGAGTAAGTCCACGCGACTATCAGTCGGTGGGATTATCCGTACCAGGCACATTGTAGAAGTTTTGATATTAAATCTCTTTGTATCTTGGCCACTCGGTTGGCCACGAATGCTAACGATAGGGTGAAGAACGAATCCTACATAGTGCAACTATTGAGTCAAAAAAAGCAAATATTCTATCGATATTAATGGGACTATTGTGTTCACTACTAAGACTACTAAGACGTATAAGCGTACTACGACAGCGCAAAGCTCAAGGCGCGCGAGATATACCACGTTACGAGAGGAAACCTTCGACTTTGCGGCTATTTATTAGCGATTGAATGAATTTACACAACGCCACCGTAAGCTAGCACTGGTCGTACGATTCCTATGTAGGAATCCGTCTAGGTAGGTACCGCCCAGGCCAGTTGAAAAGTTGTAGTGTCCAGACATACTGTGTTTCGTTCTAAAGAGCACTGATGGTTTACCAATTCCCTTCACAATGGAACACGACGGTCTTTCATTTCCGATCAATCCTAAACGTTGACAAGATTTATGCGTAACTCGACTCAAAAGAAGGCGGAGCGACGGGTCGACCACGGTGGGCGACACAGGTGGGCTCGACGTCGATGTGCTATTATTTTAAAAATGTAGCATAGTGTGATTTTTACTGCGGCAATTATGACAAAATGAATTAAAATTACATTCCGAAACACGATCTTTGTTACTTAAACAATTTAAACACAAATTATTAGCATTTACTATTTTATAGCGTTCTTTCGGGGAGCGATTTCAAAATATTGTATACTTATTTAAGAGTTCATGTTGCGTTTTACATATATTGTGCGGAGATGCAGGTGTGGCATTTAAAAATGTAAGCGTTTTCGTCGGCTTCGATGGCGCATTCAATCAACGGTTGGCATATTTCTTACGTTTTGTTTTGTATGAAATGCGCATTGCAATAAATAAGTATTTATTTTTATTAAACAGATTTGTTTTTATAAATGTCTTAGTAATTGCGAAATAATAAGTGTAATATAGAAATGACATTATAATACAAGTATGCATATAACGGGATCCGAGAAATTCTTATACGAAACCCGGCACGGTTACACGTTTTTAAACTAATACGCGCCTGTATAAATCGAAAAGAATTATGCAAGAACAATATGATGCCAGACAATAACAAGGCGGTTACCGCGGATTATACAAAGTAATATACAATGTAAATACATCAAGTTAATGTGCGTTAATGTGAAAGAATATGTGCGGAGTTGAACTATTCTAATATAAACAATATTCTAAATGTTTGGTGTAAGTAAACAGACGCCAAATGCGAACAATCAAAGTAAAACAAGCGCTTTTTGTTCTTATAGATAGTTATAAGCTGCGAAAAGTACTCGTGCTTGTTAGGAAGACATAAACCTATTGCGGAGCCAATGAAGTAAATAGGTTCCCTATAGTACCTAAGCCATGTGGGTCTATACAAATGTAATACCTAATTACCAAGTAATGCGGAAGCGAAACTAAGACTTAGGTATTTAGGCGCGAAATTTGTACAATAATACGAAAACAACTAAGACAAAATGGTTCCACAATCTGGCTCGAAGGACTAACTTTAATGGTGGCGATTAAGTTAAAGTGGACTGTATTGTATGCGTAAATAATACTTGCCTGACACGGAAGCAGCTGCTGCGGAATAGAATAAAAAATTATACAGCTCAAAAAAACTATGGAAAAGCACAGTCCCTTGTGAAGAGCAGTGTGCCGTCACGGCTAATTATGTACACTCCGAGAAACATCTAACGATTAAAGTATGTTTATAACAAGACTACTCGACGATGACTGCGCGTTCTATATCAATTCGCCGTAATTTTTCTTCTATATTAAGAGGGGTGCATCGACGATTGAATAATCAGACACCCTTGTCCCACCTGCACGTTACTCTCTTGCTCACACTCGCCAGATAGTGCGTGAAAGGAAAAAGACGAAGGAAGTAGCGTCAGCCCAATTAACTATCTAATTTAACAAATTATAATATAATAAGAAAAGCGAGCGCTGCCGTGTGGTAGCGGCATAAGAGAATCAACCACCCCATCTCAACCCGCGGGTGTCGCAGCAACATTTTCCTGGAACATCAGAATAAATAAACTGCGGTTGCCAACCCGCCTGCCAAGCGTGGCATCTATGGCAAAATTCCGCACAAAATGTCAACTACAAACTTTTGTAGTAATCTTTGGGGGAGGCCTATGTTCAGCAGTGGACTAGTGATAGGCTGAAATGATGATGATGATATTGAAGAATAGCGAAAATATGAATCCGTAAATAAATATATATTGTTATTTGTGTAGAAATGAAATGAACTTAAAATATGAATCTGTGTATATTAAAACACATTTAAAAAGGCTAAACAGAAACAACTTAATATTTTATCCCTATTAAACAACAACACTTCATCCAAAATTATGATAAGCCGAATTTCTAATTTAAATAATACGAGTATTATATTTCAAAAACTTCAAGTAGAAGTGATTTTCATAGAATTAATTAAGTCGAGAGACTTTTCAAACCAATTTAGTAAAATTTACAAAACGTTTTACAGTTTGTTTCACCTAGATTTATTTAGTTATTAGCATTTTTTTCAGTTATCAGTTTATTGTTAGGTAATTACCATTATTTGAAAAAGCTTTTAACATAGTATAAAATACGTATATGAATTTAAAAGTAGCTAAATATAGTTCAAAATTTTATTAAAATTTTTTGAAATGCTTGATTTTCAATACAGGCCCTCAACCTCCGAAGTCAGTCGACCTCAGCACTTTAATTAGGGACGCTTTGGGAGACATTCTAAATTCTGGTGATGTTTAGCGGAGGCTTTCTCCTCCAAATGTTGCCATATTTTTCAATCCAATAGGTTTAAGTCTGGGCTATAAGAGGACCACTTCGTGCCTGATGAAGTCGATTCCATTGGTGATAAGCCAGTTTAGCCTGCTTGCTGTCCCATGAGCTGGAGCTAAATTTTGTTGAAATACCCAGTGAATGCTTTCGAACATTGGTAAAGAGATTCCACAATGTTTGTAAGAACGGTATTTTGATATACAACTGCACTATTTTACACCCCTTTTTCACAGAAAAACACTTCTATTACACCTGAATACGAGACTCCAAGCCAAACCATAAATGATGAAGAATCATGCCCATACTTCTCGGGATTCTCGGGATACTCCTGCTCACTTCTTCAATGTTGTGGGCATAAATCTCGTCCGTGGTCTCTCGATCGGATTTAGTGTGGCTAAGTTACGTTCTGAAGGGCACTGAGACCTAGTGTAATAACTGGGCACATGATACTTAAGAACTGATGTCTCAGAGTGACGGGCGCAATGTGGTGCCACACTGAAATGTTCTGGGTGACACAGCATTTGTTATGGGCAGACGTTGAACTTACCATCACGTGAACGTTTTGCTCGACTCGACACTTATTTCAATTAAAAAAAAAAAGAATAATAACAATGAAAATAGATAATAACTGATGTTAAATATCAGTTAATAATCTAGCTAATTTATCAAATAATATAAATAATTTATTACAATTATCGAGTTGTTGCATATTTTTTTACAACAACAACAAAGTATTTTAATTCTATAAACGTTTCATTGACAATATGTATATTCACATTGATCGACTAGTCAAAATATGTATATTCACATTCATCGACTAATCAATTTGACTATTTACCACTAAGTGTTTTAGATCTCATTGCATCAGACAAAACGCGACTGGTGATCGAAGAAGTCAGCTAGGTCACTTTCGTTAAGTTCCTAATTTTCAAATTTTTTGTCGCTTCAGGGCCCGGAAAGATAGTAGTCGGACGATTTATGTAGGCTGGGGCTGGTGTTACAGACAAATACCCAGACGGTATGGCGCACGTCGTTGTCGTATAGAAACCTCGATTCGTCATCACTGATAATTAACACAAGAAATATATTATTATTTAATATACCTTTCTAGTATTGTCTAAATACAAATGCATATAAAAATTGAGTCAGTAAAATAATATACAACAACTAATTATGGCTTGTTTCCCATTATTTAAGTAATATGAGACATCTTTTTATTTTAATGTTACGTGCTTGTAAATGCACAGACGGCGAATTCTCAGACCGTAAAAATAACATAATTTTTCTTTATACCTTTTTTTATATCCAAATTATTATTTAATTATGTGTGACACGTGTTTCACCTCAAAACAAGGCATTATCAAGTGATATTGACTCTACGACAGTCAATCGCCGAGCTGTCGTGTTCTCAACTTTAGTGATGTGTATTGCCTATTGGTAGTGTTGTAGTGGTGGAGGGTATCTGGTGGCGGCTCCCGGTGGCGGTATTGGTTTTCTTGTGCACGCTGTTGAGGCAGGGCGGGCGGTGCCTGCTAAAACTATTTAAATGCTAAAACTATGTAATACGGTGTGTATTTTACATTTTGCATGCGGACCTTAGCAAATTAACTTTCTCTCCTTTATTTTTGCTATAGAGTTAATCAATGCATCCAAAAATATATTATGAGACAGTAAATTAACACTTCCAAAGACATAGTTTAATCCAAGTTCTATAGTTGTGTATCTAGGGAATCCTCAATTCCAGAGATGATGGTTAATTTGTAGGATTGTTGCTATACCTAGACCGGCCATAAGTTCTGTTACAAATGAAATTTTTTTTTTTTATAATGAACCAATGTAATACTATCAAAATTTATACCTACATATTTATTAGTCTCAGCAAAAAAAAAAAATTCTATTCGAAATGGCCACCTTTGGCTTTTATACAGATTTCCGCACTGTTTCCAAGGGAAATTTCGCCACTGCTTGCTCCAAAGATTTTTTAAGAGACTCAATGTCGCCGTGTCGTTCAGAGCAGGCTAAAGACCTCAACGGTCTGGGCTAGATGAGAGCCAGTCTTCAGCTCTTATGAAGTCCGGAACGTTGGTTTCAAGCCAGGCTTGGGTAGTTCATGCCTTGTGACCAGGTGCAGAGTCGTGCTGGAAAGTCCACGGTATATTTTTAAAAAGTGTATTGCTGAGAGGTTTCACAACATGATCCAAGACTCTATCTTGATACACTTTGGCTGAAGTTTTCACTCCTTTTTCACAAAAATGTAGTTTTGTGACTCCCTGATAAGACAAGCCCCACCAAACCATCACTGACGCAGGATGATGACCACGTTGTACCTTTTTCCACCACTTGAGCAGCTTCTTTAGAACTGTGAGCGTACACTTTATCATTTTGCTTATTATAGTGTTCTTCAATAGTGAAATTTTTTTCATCGGTAAAGAGGATATTTCTGTGCCTTCACCTGCGTATCGCGACAGAAGGCGTTTTGATCGATCCACTCTCTTTAATTGTAAAGATTGATTTAGGGCATGTCCTGTATATCGACGATAAGCACCGAGCTTCAGGTCTTCAGGTCTTGTTTTATAATGCGCGACAGAGTCCTAGCGGGAATCTTCCTTTCTCGCGATAACATTTTTTGCTTCCTAATGGGGTTTCGACGAATTCTGGCTTTAACAGCATTAACAGCCTTTGTAGTTCTAACAGCACGCGGCCGTCCCGATCTTTTCTGGTCTTCGACAGAGGAAGTGTTGTTTTATCTGTTTATAGTACGATATACGAACATACGGCTGATACCAAGCTTTTGAAGTGTCTGGAATATGACCGACGGCTCCATACACACTTTGTGCAAGGCGATCACTGCAATCCTATTTTCTTTAATACCCAAATACAACATTCAAATAACCAAAATTAGTTTAAAAATTATTGTTAAAGGCATTGCTTAAGAAAAGCAGCGTATAAAATCATAATCTTTCCGTTCGCTTGAAGCAACTAATGTTATCTTTATATAATATATTTTTATGATAGCTTTCATAATCGTAGATATTCAATAAACTGCGTTGAACACTTAACGCGCTTGCAGCTGGTTTTATTTTCAAAGGGTTTTAATTTACTTGTTTATTTGAGCAGAAATTCAGAATGAATTTTTGCTTAAATTGAAAAAATGTTTTCGTTAGTCTGTAACCATCTTTTTTAAAAGGTACGATCTTCAAGCGATTTTCGAAAAAAGATAAATAACATAACAGAGTCCGGGTAATATGATTGGGTAGCGTTTTTTTAGAATATCATGTAAATGGACAGCAGTTTCACTTTTGACAGATTATAGTGCCAAGGGAAAAGAGGAGCTAAACCCCAGATCGTGTGGTCTGATTTGAGTAGGAAGTCGACGTATATTTTGATAACAGATATTGTAAATTAAACATTCACAATGATTTTATGTTCTCAAACTTTCATAGAGTAGTTTCTTAGTGCGATCTAGATATTTATTTTATTCGTAGTCATCATTGTTATCATTTCAGGCACAGTCCACTTCTAAACATGGGCCTCCCCCATTCGTGCATAAATAGTTTTCCCGTTAATCGTACAAGTCATCAGCTGTTAAGGTGTCACTGAAGAACCTTTTTTTCCCTAACGGATATCGGTTCATGGAACCGGTATTCGCCGAAACCGATCCGGCCCATTGCCACTTCAGCTAGTTTATATTTATATTAGAGTAGAGTAGAATTAGTAGTTTATATTAGAACTATGTCGGTTACTCTACTTCCGCTGTGGATATCACGGCGGTTTTTCGAAAAAGCCGCGGTTCATCCAAACCCACTGGTGGTTAAAGCAGCAAATTACCGACCCGATAGAAACGCGACCGAACGCAAACGTCGCCCGCGGAACGTGCTAGACGACACGGATGTCCAAGCACTCCCTGACCACGATACGGTCAGTCACGATCCAGGCTACACTGTACACACAGTTAATAGCTTTAATATAACACGCACCACGACGCGCGACCGCCGTAGAGAGTGGCGCGCAGCAGTCGACAATCACACCGTGTACACACGATTCACCCGTGTTCCAGGGCGGTTCTCTCCGCCCAGAGTTACCGACACACAAGTCGACAGTCCGAATGGAGGCCCGCAGCCTCCCTCGGACGGTCATTAGACGACTTAAAATCGTATTGAGATATTCTAAATCGCGCAAGCACGCAGCGAACGCGATACAGTCCGAATTTCGAGGTTTTTGCAGGAGTTTATTTATTTATTTATGTTTGGGTCAAACCAAACCTGGCACGCGGCCCCTGGCCCGTGAGCACAGGATCCGATGAAGCTGTAAAAGCCAAAAAACGCTTACAGCAATTACATCACCGAAATTATATATGTGGATATCATCGTTACGGATTTTGCTATGCTGATAATATTTGAATAGTAATATTTATAATTAATATTTTCAACTACAACGACTCACGTAGTCGTAGTAGATATACTGTACAATTTATAAAAACCCTAAAGAAGATATCTGCAGGTTGCTCATCGTTAACAATGGCTACCGAATTCTAATTTTTTCACCGGTACATAATCCTCTCGGAGCCGGAATTTCGACTTCACTGGTAACTATAACGTGCTTGGTAACCTTTTGGACCCTTAAAAATAAATAATCTCGAGTGTTATATTCAACATCCCTATCCTGCTGATGAGAAGCCTCCATCTAGGCGTCACTCACGGCCCTTAACGTGTTATCTGCTTTGCAGATTACACTGACATTCTGGGAAACAACCCCGAAACTGAACACTGGCTGTTCAAATAAAAGTAGGCTTTGACCTGCCTGTTCGTATCAGTCTTACGACTCGAAATGAACATATTCAACATTTTTATGTAATACAATGTCAAGTGGTATATTGTTGTGTCTTTGAATAATATTTAAATATAATTTTGAAAATATAATTACAATTAATAATTATAATTTTGAGATACCAGTTGTTTAGACAATCACTATGGTGATGTCTACTTAAGTGAATTACTGAGTAGGACTTCTACAACAATTAAAAGGCTTAGACTTTTTCAACGTGATTGAATCCGTAGAATATAATAAAACTATGCAATTATATATACATTATTCAATCATTTGTATATTTTGATTCACAAGTAAACTGTCCTGAGAAGAACCAGCAAGAAACCCAACGGGCACTTTCTTTATTGTTATTCATTTTTAAAACACAATATATTATGTATACAAAATTACAATATAAGTAAAGACAGAAAAACAATAGCTTGGCAGCGAAACGCGGTTACAGAATGAAATAGAAAAGACTATAAGCTAAAATTATTTTTGGGAAAGTCCAGCTATATAATGATTTTATGTCACTTTTTTATTTTCAATTATAATGTAAATGATAACAATTTAAACTTACAAAATGAAGGTGCATCTTCGTGTAATATAATTTTTTTTTTTTGCAGAACCCAATTATGAAACAGCGCTTGCAATCACGCTTTAATAACACAATTAAAAGTTTCTCAATTTAGTTGGAGAAAATATAAATCTCTGCAGCAGCCATTTGTGACAACACCTTCATTACGCTTCCGTCATTCCGAAATTGTATATATTCCTAACAATTAAAATAGCAGCATGAAATATTTTTTTTTTGAATTTTTGACTAAAGAGCACCTTCCCACAAAAGAGTAAGAGTAGTAAGAGTTGCACAAGCAAACTAATACCGCCACCGGAAACCGCTATCAGATATCTTTCACCGCCACAAGAAAATTACTTGTTTTAAGGTAAAACACGAGTCGTGTTTTCGACTTCGGTGGTGTGTATTTCGTAGTGGCAGTGTTGTAGTAGTGAAGGGTATTTTGCTCTTCAACAACTAGGTAATATGCACAATTTTACTTTCTGTATGCGAATCTTAACAAATTAACTTTCTTTCCTTATTAAATAAAATGTTACTTATTGAATCTGAAATCTTACAGAGACTTAATGTATCACATTATTATTAATTTACGACATATATGAAAACTTAAAAACTTCATTATAGAAAAAAAATGGACAAAAAATATACAATACTATAACTTAACATCGTTTATCTATTGCATTTCCTTTTTTATTGCCATCTGGTGCCGTCCACCCCATCTTATGACGCGGGCGTTGATGTGATGATTATTTGTTATGTGTTATGTTGTTATGGGCAGACGTTGCACTTACCATCAGGTGAATGTTTTGCTTGTTACGTCACTTATTTTTTTTATTTGATAAAGTGACGAAACAAGGCAAAACCTTCACCTGATGGTAAGTGCAACTTCTGCCCATAGCAAATGTTGTGTCACCCAGAACATTTCTGTGTGACTTCTCACTGTGCCCATCACCCTAAGATATCTGTTCTTAAGTCACATATGCCCAGTGATTACACTAGCTCACAGTGCCCTTCAAACCGAAACAAAGTACTGTTTGCACACTACTGCTTCACGGCAGAATAACTGGCCCTAGGGTGGTACCTACCTAGACGGATTCCTGCATAGGAATCCTACCACATAAAAGAGAAGTTACTACATCCAATAAAAGAGAAGTTTCACATATACAGTATAACTCCAAAAGGTGTATTTGCTATCGTCTTGCTGCCTGTGTCCTAATAGATTCCTTGGTAAAGGCAACATGCTGCTGGCCTGATATTTGGCTAGTTTCCTTAAAGTGTCATCTACAGTGGATATATTAAAGTGGCCTATGTATAAGCAATCAATATCAATAACGATTTTTTTCACCTTCTCGTACCCAATATAACGCTTAAGCGATAAAATGATAAGAAGATTTGGTAGTAGTATTAAAGATACGGAGACATTAACAATACAACCGAAAATCAGAAGTTTGTATGTTGTGCAGATATTAGCTCGAGTTTGGATACGAGCCTAATACTTGCGTATCTGTGGGCAAGTGTTAGTAGTTATTCGCTATAGCCAAACGGTCAATACTTGCATTTATAGAAAACTGTGGTAAAAAGACAGGTAAGTCTAAATCGCTCCTCAGATTAATAGTGTACAGACAACAGCTTTCCTTACCGTTCGGAATTTATGTATATGGTTGAATAATTTACATTTCAATATTTGTCTTGTCATCTATCATAATGAGTTTAACTTCTTATGATAGAAGAGAAGAATGTAATAAATATATAAAAAAAAGCTTTTATATAAATAAATTTGTAGTTTTTGCTGACGAAATTAATAATAAAAAATATTGCAAAAGAAATGTAAAATGCATGTATTATGATATACATATGCACATACATAATATGAGCGGTAAGTAACTTTTAATCTTCTCTTTGAGCATTATTTTTTTTAAATACGGATGAAACGAAGCCAAACTACGCTTTTCAAGAGAAATGTAAATACTGGAATTGAAAACGATGTCTTCTTTTGGATTTTTTTCCGTTTTACTGCAGCGAATTATTTCAGAGATTGAGATGCTTATGTTGTTCATCGTTTTTAATTATAAAAAGATGATTGAAATTAATCGGCCTCATGAATCGTTCCTAAATATAATTTATGAATGTTAAAGCAAAACAAAACAATTTTCTTAACATGATATAATGAAACAGGTAGATTAACACAATACCAGCGTATACGAGCCTTGAAGAGTCTTGAAAAAAATACGTTTATGTATTACGTATTACGAATTTACGTATGAGTATTACAAAATACATTTATCCGATTAAGAATTACGTCTGTTAACTATTGTTAACAGACGTAACTTTTTTCAGGTTTTTAAAAAATTGATAAATATCTGTTTTCAACAAATACTGCTATTTCTAGAACTAAGTTCTGTAGCTACACAGAACTCGCCATCTTTGATTTTAATGCCTTTTTTTCAATATTAAAAAACAAAGAATTTAAAGAAAATCTTACAATTGGAATATTTTTAACTCGTATTGTGAGTCGCGACAATAAGCGACCCCTAATAGCCAGTGTTGAGCATTTCATTATTGTTAGCATTTACAGATTCGCATACGTTGTGTATGATTCTTATAAAAAAGAGCATAACAAAAAATAATGACTCCTGGAGGAAATCTAACACAACAGTTAACCTCCGTATATACAATATGATCACCTTAATCCCAAAAGTATAAGGAATGTCAAGTTGTTAAATGGTACGTACATTTGAATTACTTTGTTCTTGAAATAGAATATTTTTAAGAGAAGGTTATTGCTTTTGAGTTTTAGTTACAATATACCGGAAACACGTTGTGCTTATATACTATTTGCGCAACTAAGATAAAATAACTCCTAGGATTTGTCTGCTGTTAATCACCCCATGTCAACCCTTGGGTGTCGTAAAAGTTTACAGAGAGAAAATGAAATCCAGGCAATGGGCAGCAGCATCTTTCTGGAACATCTGATTAAATAAATTGCGCTTTCCAACCCGCCTGCCAAGTGTGGCAACTATGGCAAAATTTTCCCTATATGAACTTCAAACTTTGTGGCAAGCTAAGGAGGAGGTCTATGTTCAGTAATGGACAAGTATAAGTATAGAAAAGCATAATTTTTTCTCAATGCAATATTAATTTTGAATATTATCTTGATACCCATAATTATACTGTAATAAATACAAAAATCCATATCTTTTATATTTGCGTTTGGTCTTGGAGCTTTAGTGAGCGGTACAATGATGTTCTAATGAAAGTTTCTTGTTTATTATGAAGCCTGCTGAGCAACGGGTTTATCTTTATACTGATATATAAAAATAATAGCTCAGTATAAAAAACATAAATTAGTAATGACCGAACTGTTACAAATTCTCCTCACCTTACCTTACCTCACCTTAGACACCACCTAACGAACTTAAAATTTTACAATAAAGGAGAGAAATTAATTTGCTAAGATCCGCATGCAAAATTTAAAATGGTGTGTATTACCTGGTTTTGAAGAGCACCGCCCGCCCTCCCTCAACAGCGTGCACAACAAAACCAATACCGCCACCGGGAGCCGCCACCAGATACCCTCCACCACTACAACACTACCACTAGGCAATACACACCACTGAAGTCAAGAACACGACACGTGTTTCACCTCAAAACGAGGCATTATCACTTGACGCTGTTGAGGGACGGCGGGCGGTGCTGTTCAAAACCAGATAATACACACCATTTTACATTTTGCATGCGGATCTTAGCAAATTATCTTTCTCTCGTTTACTAAAATGGATTTCCGCAAAGTAACGCCTGATTCTATTAAAATTTTACAAACAATAGAAATAAAAGGCAAAGGAATTTAAATATTTATATTAACCGATGCAATAATCGGATTGAATTGGGATTCGCAGCCATCTCTTACATTCTACAAATCAATATAAAGTTAATAAAATATAACGTAACATTTTAATGAAACGAATTATTTTTTTTCCTAAAGTACCAATACTTTAAACATTCATAGAATAAAATATAGCTTAATAAAAAGCTTCTTCGACGACGTTTTATAGTTACAGTCTATAATAGACACGCATATTTAACTACACTTTTCTGGTGGTAGGATTTCTATGCAGAAATCCGTAGGTGCTCGTAGGTACCACCCCAGGGCAAGTTATTCTGCCGTGAAGCATAAGTGTGCAAACATTACTGTGTTTCGGTTTGAAGGGCACTGAGAGCTAGCGTAATCACTGGGCATATGAGACTTAAAAACTGATGTTTCAGGGTGACGGGCGCAGTGTGGTGTCCCACAGACATGTTATGAGTGACACAGCATTTGTTATGGGCAGACGTTGCACTTACCATCAGGTCAGAACGTTTTGCTCGTTTCGTCACTTTATAAAATAAAAAAAAAACATACTATAAGCTATCGATGTAGTTACGAAAAAATATCCTAACTTACAAGAAAGAAAACAATTAAATAACGTCACTAAATACCATTACCAACACCGACAAACATTTCATAAAAACCAATCTTTCAAAGAAACATGGTAACTTCACCATTATCATCATTAACCTTTTCGCATTCGTTTAATGAGATTCTTTATCATATGAAAGTTTAAAGTTTAAGGAATTTTGATTTATGATCACTATTAAATCATCTTCTACCTGTAAACCAACCGGTGAAGTACGTGCAGGTGGAATTTGAATTATTAGAAAAGCTGATATATTATTCGAAACCCAAATTTGCAGCGTGCAATTTAGCAATCAAACAACCAAGCATTTTCAGAATTTCTTGAATTCATCAAAACGTGATTCTTCATCTATCGCGGCGAACTGACAAATGTATGTTCCACTCCCGCATGGTGTGATGTGAAAAGCAAGAGCGGGCGCGACATCGCGCTATCAATATCACCACCATTGTAAAGTAAAATTTGAACTACATTACGTAAGACACACAGCAGTTTCTCGAGTTTCTAAAACAAATTTTCAGTCTCGCTCGCTAATCACCGGCAACCCCGTGGCCCGGCACACGTGGTTCTTCTACTATTTACCGAAGAATGAAAATATAATAATATTAGTTTCTTATACAATAAACTAATTCAATTACTAACCGAATAGCGGAGCTATTTCTACACAACTCAAAATCTATCTCGCAATAAACCAGCAACCTTCCCTAATGTAATTATGTCAAATTTAATTATTCTGTGAAATGTGTTCGCCGTTACTCGTAATAGAGCACTCCAATCGATTTAGAAACATAATTCTCGCTTCCTAGTCTAGGTTTACATTCTTATCTAAGGTCTCCATAACAATAAAACAAGCTTGATTTTAATGTATGTGTAATGTAAATGTTATTTTGTTATTTAAAAATATTTGATATTTCATAACAAGAGCAGATATTACTTCCATGAAAACACTTTCTACCCGGAGACCTTTCGGTCGGAGGTAAGAACCTATTTCAACCAATTCGAATCTGATTAAGAATTCCAGAGCAGGTTTATTTTTTTATTTACCCAATAATCTGAACGAGAGAAAAATGAGTTTGGGGATGAAAGACGTGCCATGAGCGTTAAATAGTAAAATTTCTCTGCGTTCTCTCGATGAAAAATTTTTAAACAGTTTTCGAAAATAAAGTTGCCTGACTGAAAATTTTGTGTTGATTTCACGGCAAATAATAAGATTTTTGATATACATACAATTTATGCACGATATAAAGCAAATAAGAAGAGCCATTAATTATTTGACAGTGTTTAAATATTTTTTTGCTATAAAGACGTTTCGGACTACAAGTTTATCCTTTCAAAATTTAATCCATAGTTAAATACATACATTCACGCCTTCTTCCCATATAAGGGGCAGGCAGATTCCACACATGTACCCACTTTTCGCCCTCGCGTGAAACGGGACGTGACGGGTGGAGAACCACGTCGCCGCCATTTTGGTTCAAGTCAAAAAACTTACTCCTCATTGCGTTTCCACGAGCAGTATAGTTACAGCATTGCATATTATGGTGTTATTCTGCACGAATAAAGGCTGTCCGTACAATACCTTAGTCGCCTCTTACGACACCTCGGTAAGAAAGAATATATAATATATGAATAAATAGCAGCTCCCTATTCTACTCTGCCTACACCTATCGGGTTAATTTGATATGGGTAAATATTGTAAAACCAAGAATTCATCAATTTCGATATTAACTTGCAGTCGATTTCGTCGCTTTTGGTGCTGTAAAAGTGTAAAATTATGCTATCCATACAGAGTTTGTCTGGAAGAAATTGCTTTTAGCAAAAAGACCGCTCATTGTACAACTGTTGATGTACTTTCTTTATATTATTTTGTTTATGTCTATGTTTTGGTGTGCCATAAAGAGCAATCAATCAATCAATCAATTAGCTCAAAGACAAAGCGCTCGCTTTCAATTTATTTGAAATGAAATGAAATATATTTATTCTCGGACGTAAGAAATACAAATTTTGTTTGCCAAATGTAGGCGCAACGTCCGTACAACAAATGCTGTGTCATCCAGAATACTAATGACTGTGGCTGATAGACGCACCTGTTACCGATGAAGAATCTAGATTTACCCCCGAAAACTAAGAAAGAGTGTCTTTGTTAGTCATCGGCTCTCCAGATCTCGTCAGTTGCCATGTGAAACGCAGCGGCGTGATGGTGCTTCTTTACGCTGGTAATTGGTGAGGGTGTTACTTCTTCGATCGTACCGACCCATTTATTTGCTGCAGCTAGTATCAAATTATAGCTTGTTACTTGTTATACTTGCTACGTTACTTTTGGTTATCGTTTTTTTCTGTATAAACAGATTTACAGACAAGTTTAGAATTAGCTATTTTTCTATACTTGTTTTTCCTTACCGGCATTGCTACATGTGATATATTATACGTTTTATTTTCTTTGTTGGTAGCTATATCTCGATTATGTCGTTGTTAGCTGCAATTCTAAACAAGATAGTAGTTTTTTCGCGATATAAAGTATATAGTAACCAAAATAATTTATCCTTATCTCAGATTATAATGTAAAGTAAAAAGTAAAGTTTCAGCCTATAAATGTCCCACTGCTGAGCACAGGTCTCCTCTCATTTCTGAGAGGGTTTTGGAGCTAAGAAGAATCCGCCACGCTGCTCCAATGCGGGTTGGAGGACTTCACATGTCTTCGAAATATTTTTTTTATTCCTCAGACATGCAGGTTTCCTCACGATGTTTTCCTTCACCGCCGTAACTACACTTCACTACACTTCACGTGGTAAATCAGCACTTAAAATTGCAATCAACAATTTTAGTCGTGCCGGCACCGGGAATCGAACCCAGGTTACTCGCATACCACGAAATTTAAAGCGAGCGCCTAGCGCCTGTGCTACCACGGCTCTGATTATAATGTAAATAGATTTAATCTGTAAAAAATGGCAACAACACTAAAACTGTTAACTCTACTAAAATAGTTCACTTTTATACATAGGCCTTTTCAAGAATGCGCCAAGAAACCCTCGGTACGAAAATCAGATGGTAAGACTTATTTTACTGCGTTGCTGGCTTCTTAGAAAAACAGTATATGTATATCTATTTGCACAATTAGCCTAAAATACTTTAAAAATCAATGTTATTTTAATAAATGAATTTTGTTAAAAACTCTTTTTACAATAAATTATTCAGTATGTATGCAGTGCAGTACCTTTCCTTTATTTAATAAAAATACTTTAACTGAAAATATTTCAAAGTTCTTTAGTGGAAAAAATATTATCGATGATCTAAAAAAGTACGAACATTGTGAATAATATGTTATAGATTGTGTGTTACAGTTTCCTTATTATTATGCAAGTGGAGTTCCGATGGATGATAGCTGCGGTAACTGAAGAGCGAGGGCGGAAACTCATTCATTTCATCTTCCTTTTTCGCACTTGTAAAGTAAGAGTGATTTATGCTCATAAAAAGCTAATTTGTGTCAATTTGCAGTCTTTACGAAGCAAAGCGCTTTAAGTAAGGCGTATAAATGTTTTTGGTGTCCCAAAATGCCTATGTTAAGGTAAAGTAGGCTGTATTAATTTAAATTGTTATTTAAAGAACTTTAATTAAGATAAAAATAATGAAGATGTTTTTCTTAAAAGAAAAGACAGTGAGTATTGAACCTGATATATTTAGTAATTTTTACTTCTGAAGGCAACCACAACCGCTGTATGATAATTTGTAAAATTATTATTCATTGTTACTCACAAATAAAAATGGTAAGCAAAAAAAAACCAAGCAGTTCTCGCCGACCATCACACTTTTATAAATAAGCTAATGCTTAACTACGATCCTACCTAATAGTAAGCGGTGATGTAGTTTTGAATGGTAAATGTAGCTTAGTTGAAAGGCTTTTCAACTAAGCTACATTTACCATTCAAAAATTCTCTCTTCTATTCTGTTGAAGCATTATTATCAGACACATTTGAAGTACCAGCCTATAAATGTCCCACTGTTGAACACAGACATGATTGCGTGATTAAAAGAGATTTTTGAACCTTATCACTACGAAAGGCAATAAAACTACTTACTAAATATTTGTATTAAATACACTTTTATTTTGTTACTTTCTTAAGTTGATATATTTTTATTTAGTAATATTTTTTGGTTAACTCAGAGATCATAGTGCTAGTTGGTAAGAGTCGTCGTAGCTCAGAGGCCGGGAACTTGCCTTAAAATTCATAAAAAATCATCGTGTATAAACCAGCATGTCTAAGGGATTCAAATATTTCGAACATGTGAAGTCCGCCAGCCGGTATTAAAGCAGCGTGGCGGATTCTTCCCGGCTCCAAAACCCTCTCAAAAATGAGAGGAGGCCTTTGCTCAGCAGTGCACCTAAAAAAAAGTAAAAGGCGACTAAGATATTCTACGGACCGCCTTTATGTGCAGGATAATTATACCAGAATATGCAATGTTGTCACTGTACTGCTCGTAGGAACGCAATGGAGAGTGAGAATTTAAGACTCCTACCAAAATGGTTCGCCACCCGTCGCTCTTCTCGTTTCCGCCGGGGCGAAAAGTGGGCTACGGTTGAAGTCCTTCTATGATGAAAAATACATGACTGTATGTATGTATGTTCTCAGATAAAGTTCCGACTAAATTTTATTCAGCCTTATTAACATTTTGATTAAATTTTTACACAACGTGTAAGAAGAGTTTATGTGAACATTTTTAAAATTGCTTTCAACGAAGTAATTTTTAATTTGAATACACGTGAAGAATAAAGTCACATTTATGTGCCGTCAAGCAAACTGAACAAGCTGATAACAGATTTATAAATTTTATACAGCTTATTTTACACAGCTTATTAAATGTGTCCGGTTATAAAGTTCAGTATTAGGATAGGATTACCTTGTCATCACTGATTTTTTCGTACATTTGGTACAAAAGAATGTTATTTCGCAATAAAACAATTAATATCTATTAGGTACTAAGCAAAACTCATCAAAACAAACGTAACTGAAATGGGCGCAGTAAAACCATTCTCTTCTCACTTTCCCTTGAGCTGCATATTACTTTTTTTGTCACGTATCTTCGGTAATTATTTTAATCTTTAAGTAATATTACGAAAAATAAAACTATTAAACATAATTCCCGAAGGCCACATAAGGGTAAAATTCTAAAATCTACGGATTTTACCCGCATAGCCGTGTGGTGGCGGCTCGTTAAAAAAATACTGCCACTCCATCTCATCCAATGGATCTCGTAAAAGGCGAGTAAGGAATTAAACTGCACTGTGCACCCAACAGCGCATGGTGGCGATGGTCTCACCACCTATCACACCAAGTGCATTATATTGTTTTGGTGAAACGTGGATTGCGGCAGTCATCTGTTTTTGCAGTGAGTGCCCAGTCTCTGACTAACCCTTATGGGAAACAGTCGTGATCTTATGTATGTATGTATGTTTACCCGCATCCAGACCCTCAAATATAATTGGTTTGTAATTCTTAGCAGTTTGGCATCAAAGCTTTTCTAAATTATGTCTTCCAAAAAGATAAAATTTTTACCAATTTTAACAATTCGTGTAATGCAGACGGTAAAACACATTAAAAATAAATTTTAAATATTATTTATAATTATAATTTGTAATTATTTTCGTAGATAATAGCTTTTATAGCAGGCTTTTAAAATAATAAAATCACTTTTTTTGTCTCATTACAACTTATTGCCTACTTTATTTACAGTTAATTGAAATAGAAAGGATATGGCGCTGTTAGAAGCTGGTGCCTGACATAAGTTTTAGAAAAACTAGAGATACAAGTTTACTTTATCGTTAAAATGGAACATTTCCACAATAGAGTAAGGCTGTTAATAACTTGTTAATTAAATGCAAACATTTTCTTTTAACAAAAAGATTCAATTCATTTTCATCAATGTAAATTTTATTTTACAATGCATTTAACAGACACAATATGAGATTAATGAATAAAGAAATATTTGGATGCAATGGATTGGATTACCTTCATCATGTATCTGTTTTATACAAATAAAATCATCATATAATGGTTTGTTCATTATGATAAACCGAATAACTGAAACGAAAACAAATAATTTGTATAATCGCAAATATAGGCTTCGTTCAGTAGGAACGTAGGCTGATTTTCGAACCACGCGGTGGCTAACCGAGATAAGTTTATTACAAATGAAAAGGAAACAATTTTATAAGAATTAAATTTTACCTTTGTAACGTATTATGAATTCAATAGTTAAGTTGCTAATCAAATTTAATATGAAGTATTTTTAACGAGTTGTGAAATAGATAATAGTGTTGTAAACACATTATCCTTGTACTGTGTTCGCAAAACGGCTTTGTGTGGAATTAGATATGTAAATAAAAGGCTACTGAAACTTTCACGATCCAGGAAATTGTGCTGCTTCAGGGTGACATGTGACAGAGAAATGGCTTCCTGTCAAGACCTTTCGCTATTAGAACTCCGATCAACGAATTTGTTTACTAGAATTGTATAGTTATTTAAATATTTTATTAAAAAAAAACCATTTAACCTTAATTATCACAGTGAAAAATGTGATACAATTTTAAAACCAAAATATGTTTTTCTTTCCAATAACTAAAATTGATGATTGTAATCTTAAATAATTATAAAATATATTTACATTTTATCACTATAACGATTTTGTAAATATAAAATATAAATCGAGTCAGCTACCGGTTATTAATTTTTAAATGTAGGAAACGTGAAAGGATGAACAAATTGTTCACGTTTTTTTTTATTGGATAAAGTGATAAAACGAGCAAAACGTTCACCTGATAGTAAGTGCAACGTCTGCCCATAACAAATGCAGCGTCACTCAGAAAATTTCTGTGTGACACCACACTGTGCTCATCACCCTGAGACATATGTTCTTAAGTGTCATATGCCCCGTGATTACGCTAGCTCACAGTGCCCTTCAAACCGAAACACAGTAATGTTTGTACACTACTGCTTTACGGCAGAATAACTGGCCCTGGGGTGGTACCTAGCTAGACGGATTCCTGCATAGGAATCTTACCACCAGTAATTAATGTTAAACAGTCACGTAATTGTCTGTCCATAAGAGTTGCAGTTGATCCAAAACTTTCAATTGCAAATGTTGTTCATTTGAATGCCACTCGTATCCCTTTTAAAGTTGGTATTATAATTAACTAATAAATAATAACAGGAAAATGTAATAGCTACCACGATTATCATTCTTTTTTTTGAAACGATTCTGTTATTATGGTAGAAGTTAGGATTTTTAATCCTATGATTAAAAAGATTTGACCCATAAGGCTTATTTCATCTTACATAAACCTATCGTTGATAAACAGTACTACTTTTACGGAACATGCAATGATTAATGTTTGATCGAAATGGTTGTTTTTAGTTTATTTTATATTTTTAATACACTAAACGAACTTTATTCGTTTTATTTCAAAACTCAAGAAATAATACTTCCATGAATAAAATGAAAACAAAAGCCTCCATAATAATCGTTCTTACTAAACTTTGAAGTGAACATATTTTTATGCGATATTTCTTAATTAAGCACCATATGACTTGTACATAAACACCATATAACTGAGCTTGGTAGGGTATACGTTTTATTGAAATAAATCATTGCCTTATTACATGGAAGTAGTTTAAAGCTTTATTTCACCTCTGATGAATAATCAAATTAAAGTTTTGATCTTTATTATTTATACTTACATACCATACAGTCACGCCTTTTCTCATATAAGGGGTAGGCAGGGGCGGCACACGTATCTCACTTTTCGTCTCCGTGGGAAAGTAGATGTAACGGGTGGCGAACCATATCGCCGCCATTTTGGTATGAGTAAATAAAATCTTACTTTTCTTTGCGTTACCAAGAGTGACAGCATTGCAGATAATGGTGTTATTCTGCACCAATGAAGGTTTTCCAAGCAATACCGAAATCGCCTCCTACACCTTGGTAGAAAGGAGGTAGGTACTATTCTACTCTGCCGGAAACCTGTCGGCTATTATACTTGAAGTAATGTAAATACAATTTCCAATGTCTTAAATATGTTAGACCTAGTATTAATGTTCTGTTTTAAATATATCAAATCGTGTTTAAGTATTTATTTGTCGTTAATTTTTTTTCTTCATAAATATCAGAATATTGCTTCCGTCAAAATTGGGAGAAATGGGCTTATGCGACAATGGTTGCGGTCTTAAAAGTTGGTGTCGGTGCCTGACTAAGGTCAAAATTACAATGATCTTTTCTTTCCTTTTTTCCAATATCCATTTTATCCAGTTATCCCAATTTACCGTATATGCAATTAGTACGAATGTAGAAAGCAGTAATCCTAACAAAGAGGTATACATCAAATTTCAAAATTCAGCTGAATATCTTTGCAACAAGATAATAAATATCCCAGTTGGTGCAGTGACTACGCGGTTAGCTTCTGCGCTACAGGTCTCGGGTCCAAATACTTCACAAAAAAAAAAATACCTACCATATAGGCCATATAACCTATAGAGACAGTTGTTCTGGGCTTTGGCAAAAACAAAACATTCGCACGGCTGCTCTCTCACGAGACAGACGTGCCCCATTATAAGAGCGAAAACGGCTTCTCTCGCGTTGTTAGTTCCCGGCCTAGAGGCGTGCGTCTCTGGCGGTTCCAGCTCGTTTAGGCGGTCGTCTCCGACGACTGTGCTCTTCGGGCCCCGCTCAAGCGGGCCCCCTTCCATCGTGTAGGAAGATAGCGGGCTCCCTTCGCGACGTTTTTCAACGTCGCCGTTATAAGGTTTGTTACATAGTGCAGTGACATATTAGGTACACAAACAAGCAGTGCCAACAACACACCTCCCTGCCGCGCGGCAGGGAGTCACGAGATAATATAACTCCATTCGTGACGTAAATTCTTCCCCGGTTCTCGGTATGGACCAGGTGGAAGCCGCGCAGACGGAACTTCGTTGCCTCCTGGCGGCGAAGTACCCCGCGATTAACCCAGAGGCGCTTGTTATCCTTCGCCCTCTGTCCCCGATCGCCGTCGGTGAAAAACCGTTGGCCCCCCGCGCCGCCGCGTCCTCCGCGACCGCCGCCGCGTTCGAAAAACGGCCGTTAGGCCCCCCCGGCCCCTCAGGCCCCTCAGCCCCCTCCGGGCAAAAACCGTTAGGCCCCTCCGGCCCCGCAGTCGTCGCAGGCCCCTCTGGCCTCAATAAATCGACACCGTTGCCGGTCGCCTCCGGTTCACGGCGTCCTCCGTCGCGCGATCCGCCGCCTTTCTCTTGGCGCGACCCGCCGCAATCGCCAGATGACGTGGTGATGCTAGCGATGCACTCCGCGCAGTCGTCGCGCGCATCATCGCGTGCTACATCGGCAGAGAGTCACCACTCTGAAACTTACTACAGATCGGACCAAGAGAGCTACTGCTCCTCTCCAACTCCATCCACGGAGACAGAAATGGCCGCCCCCGGAGACGATGGCTTCACCACCGTCACCGGTCGCAAGAGGCGCCAAAAAAAAGAAGCCGACGCCAGGCCTCCTCGAAAGGTGGCCGCCGCGATGCCGCCTCCGCGACCTAAAATAACCGCCAAAAAGGCGACGCGCCCTGTCCCGATGGACACCTCCGCGCCCTCCCGAGAGGCCGGAGCCCCCCGCGCCCCTAAGGCGCCGCCTCCTGTAGTAATACAGGATACGGCTGCCTGGGGCAGCATTTCGAAAGCGCTCGACGAAAAGCGCATAATTTTCACGCGTGCTAGGCCGATCGCAAACGGCATTAGTGTCACGGTGCCGACACCGACAGACCATCGCGCTTTAACGAAATGGTTAGCCGACAGGAAGATCGGCTACCACACATACGCACTCGAGGGGGAACGTATCCTCCGCGTAGTTATCCGCGGCGTCCCGAAAGACATCGAGACGCAACTTATTCTAGAGGACCTTAAGTCCAAAGGCCTCCCCGCTTTACAAGTTCATCGCATGACGAACATGCGAACTAAGGCGCCGTACAACCTAGTGCTCGTGCACTTAGAGTTGTCGAACGACGGAAAAAAGATTTTTGACATACCTAGTGTATGCAATCTCTCTGGCATCGTTGTCGAGGCACCGCGTAAGCGGTCCTCGCCTAGCCAGTGCCACCGCTGCCAACTTTATGGCCATTCCGCGCGCAACTGCTTCGCGAATCCCCGTTGCGTGAAATGCGTCGGGAGACACGTAACGGCAGAGTGCAGTCGCGACCCAAATACCGCGGATCCCCCTACCTGCGTGTTGTGTGGGGCGGTGGGCCACCCTGCGAACTATCGCGGGTGCCCTAACGCCCCCCGCGGCAAGCGGCGTCGCGGGAAACGCGGTAACCGCAAAGGGAAGCCTAAACAGGCTAACCCCCGCGCCCCTCCCACCCCCGCGGGTAATAAAACTACGACGGCGGAGCCTCCTCCGCCGCCGAAAACAAACGCGTGGACCCGGCCCTTGCCTATGGTCAGCGCGGCCACTACTCGCCCCTCGGCCCCCGCACCCTCCGCTAGGAGCGCCGCGACGCCGAAGGCTGCCACACCTGCCCATAGCCTGCAAGAGGATTTCGACATCCTACTGCAGTACATGGACAGTGTCGACATTAACGAACTAACTTTGTTCGCTAATAAAATTAGGACGGCAAGCTCTCCTAAAGAGCGCTTACAAGCGTCGATTGAGCACATCGGTGTGCTCAACGCTATTAAAAATTTTAAAGCCAAATAGGCAATTAAATTCATCCGCGTTACTACAATTTTTAATTTTTTAAATCTAATAATAAATGTTAAAATCATTCGCTAATAAATAACGCGTTTGAGGCCCTCGCCTCAACACATACACCCGCGTACACATACACGCACCCGCTAGCACAGCGGCGCACCGCACTCGCCGGCGAGTGCGAAGTCTTAGGTTCATAGCCGCTCGATTCTTTCGAGTTCTCAGGCTACTTCTAACTCAGATGGTTTTTATTAGTTATTGTTTGTTTTATATTGCATATATTATTGTATGCAATATAAAATAAATAATATTCCGCTCCGATGGTGATCCAAGCCGAGGTTCGTACCTCCTTCAGAGGGGCCCTTGGATCACTTCGAGCCCCCCCTTGTTAGTCGGATACATTTTATTCGTTTTCAGGGGTCGAAGTGCAGCGCAGTTGCTCAGCAGCGACGTTGTCCTTCTCACTCGCGGGCCTTCTGCTCGCGAGTCGCTTCCTATGACGCAGTAAAAGCCATAAGGCTAATTGCATACACACACACAAAAAAAAAAAAAGTTCTGGGCTTTGGCATTTTTGTATGTGAAATTTATGTCCGCAAATGCACCCACAATTGTTTTTTTTAAATAATCCGAAATATACATTATATCGTTAAAGTGCCATCCCTATGTTAAATATTCAGGCATGTTACGTAAAATTGAACAACCTTCTTGTAGATTTTATAACCTGTAAAGAGATATTAAATGTGAACGCTGAGAAAGTTAAAAAAAAGTAATTTTTCCATCCTTCCATTTAACTTTTACGAAAAAAAAAACAAAAATTCCTGGAAAATGAAGTATTTTTTAGTTTTTTTTTTATCTATGAAGGCTTGTGAGGCTAATGAAACTTTTAAGCATTTAAAAAACTTAATGAAGGAATCTAAAATTTAAATGAGGAAATCATAGTGTCGAGATGCGATGTCGATGCGACAATGTCAAAAGATTACAAAATTAAGGCAGTATTTATCCAGTTTTCCAGTCAAAGAGATTCAAAAGTCTTAAACGACGAGTTGATCTCTGCACGAAAAATGCATAAAATATTTACAGCAGTCACAGAGTAAAATATAAATACTGTAATAAAAAATTCCATTTGGAAGACCAGCTGTCAACTCAACTGCCTGTACGACTATGTAATAAGATTACAAAAAAACGGACTCATTGACATTAATCGACATAGCCAGCCAAACTGCTGCTGCAGGTACATTATTGAAAACAGCTGACCTGCTTAAAGCCCCTATAGACAAAAACAGCACCAGTCCGTTTACACATTTAGTAGTAAATGTTCAAAAAATCCATTCTTAGTGGGTGTCTATGTCGGGAAAGAAATATGTATGCCAAATTTCAAGTCAATATGACTTGTAGTTTTGGAGATATCGTGATGAGTCAGTGGGAAATCGCTTTACCACTGACTTTACTATTATATTATAAACTATATAAAAACTATGTACTTATATATTTACTATATAAATATTTTTCAAAAATATCAGCCTAGAGTAGACTAACGTATTGCAGACATGCGGATATTCGGTTTTCCCTTATTATTTTTATATGCAAAATAAGCTAAAAAATATTTTTATTTAGAAGTTTCCGTTAATGTGCGTGATAACTTTGAAGCCGAATGCTTGCTTTCAATTATCATAGCTTGTCTGTGACCTGGTTTCTATCCCCGTTTATGTCTATTTGGTAATTTACAGCTCAGATAATTTTACTTGTGTCATTCACTAGATTCGATAATTGAACACCGCATGTTTTGATGTATGTACTTCTGTTTACTTACACTATACTACTATTATAGATACACGACATGCTGTATATATTAGTGCCAATTTGTTTAAAAACAGGCACAATTTGAAACTTTATTTACGTGTAACAGTTTTTAACGATGTATTTTCGGAAAGTTCGACCTGCAATAGTGCAGTTGAAGTTGGAAATGTAATTTTCCGAGGGTGTACTACGATTTCCTTAATTAAATACCGCAATGCTTTTGAAAGCAACATAAAGTGCTTAAATGTTTATTCATTAATTATTTTGCTGTTTTAGATGCTTAGAGTCGTTGAATAACATAATTGTATAGGGTTTAACAATTCATATTAATTTCATCATCATCGTCATCATTTCAGCCGAAAACAAGTCTACTGCTGAAAATAGGCATCTCCCATTAGATTGCGACAAAATACGTGAGCCACCTGTATCTATTCAAATGCTTGTTTATAAAATCTCAGGGGCCGGGTGTTCTTATTAAATTTCATACTACGCGGTTTACCTAAGTTCGATCACAGGAAAATTGTTAATTGCAATATTAAGTGTTTAACCACGTGTTCAGCGGTATAAGAAAACATCGTGAGGAAACCCGCATCTCTGAAAAGAAAAGATATTTTGAGGACATCTGAAGTTCGCCAAAAATGAGAGGAGACCTTTGCTCGGCTGTGGGACATTTACAGGCAGTCTATCACCATCATCATCTTTTCAGCCTATTACTAGTCCACTGCAGAACATAGGCCTCCCCCATGAATTGCCACAAAAGTTTGTAGCTCTAATTTTGCCATAGTTGTCACGCTTGGCACTCCTTCTCCACATAAACTTTGCCAAATCTCACACTCATTCACGCGCGCAATCTGCTTAAAAAGAGGTACAAAGTTTTATCTTCACGTATTCATATGTAGATATTAAATGTTACCAGTATTCATGTTTGATTTATATGAGTCATTGATATACAAAAAAACCCAAGATACACAGTTCTATACAAAAAACACTTCAAAAAGCGACAAAACATAAAAATGAAGAGAAATATCACAAATTTAGATTTAATAAACGTAAACTTAAACTTATGCCCACGACATAAAGAGCTTTTTAAAAGAAGTCAACTGTCGTTCCACGACTATTTGACAGTCCTTGCGTTGACATGGAAACGAAATCAGCGCATTGTGTGCTTTTTTTTGAGGACGTTTCGATTAGCTGACTGTGTATATTACGTAATTCCATAATATATATGAGAGCAAATACTTTCATTATTTTGCTGTGCATAATATATAATCAGTGTTAAAGACTTCAGATTTTTAAGCTTTACCTCCAAATACTAAATAATTATAATATTTAATACATACATACATACATAAGATCACGACTGTATCCCATAAGGGGTAGTCAGAGACTGGGCACTCATTGCAAAAACAGATGACTGCCACTGTCCACGTTTAACCAAAACAATATAATGCACTTGGTGTGATAGATGGTGAGCCTATCGCCACCATGCGCTGTTGGGTGCACAGTGCAGTTTAATTCCTTACTCGCCTTTTACGAGATCCATTGGATGAGATGGAGTGGTAGTATTCTTTTAACGAGCCGCCACCACACGGCTAATATTTAATGGTTTTCTGAAAGACTCATTAAAGTATGTTCTCTTTAAAAATTACAAATAAACCAGGACTATATAATTATAAATAGCATGATGAGCGATTACTCCAAATGTGTAGAATAGATTATACTTATTTCTAGATATAACAGTTGTCCTGTAACGTTATTCTAGCAATTAAATACATTATTTCTTATGTTATACAGAGATGCATAAGAAAGAAAATCACATTAAAATTTTCGCGGTTTTTATGATAAGTTATAAACCGTAAGTTAAAGTCGACCGCGTGGCGTAGTAGTTAGCGTACCTGACTTCTGCACTACCGGTCCTGGGTTCGATTCCCAGCCGGAGGCAACATTTGTGCGAAAACACAAATTGTTGCTTTTCGGGTCTGGTTGTGTTGTGCATGTGAAATGTATGTTTGTGAAACGCACCCACGATACAGGAGAAAATCCTACTGTGGGGCTTCGTTTTTTAAAATAAAAAAAAAACAGTGAAAACTGCAACAATATAGATTTAGTAGATGTCAAGTGGTACCAGAGCAATGAGACAAATACGAGTAGATGAACATTTTGTTAATAAGATTTAGTTTTTTTTTTTATGTGTGTTTAGCACACAGGTGTTTTAAAGTTTTTAATTATTATTATAATGTGAAATACCACAGCTAGCATAGAAGTTCAGCCGTGTATTCATTAATGATGTAAATATATACTATTTTGAAATAAGCCTGCTGAAGTTGAAAGTAGGTGGAGTAACTGCAGCGCCAGCGAGCGATTTAAAATTAAAAAGCGTGATTTGCATATTCTGTAGGGAAACTGACTAGTCGATAGCGGAACAGACTGCATTTAAACAAGGTTTAAAAGGAGATAATGTACGAAAGTTGTGTTTTAATTGTTTTACTTATTGGTAAGCGAATTTTTTAAAATTTAGATAGAGCCAACGTTTGATAAATTTTATCTTATGTAAATTGTTGATGCGGTCTAGATAATAAGACTATGGTAAAATGGCCTGGCTATGAAAGTTTGACCAGAAACTACCTACTGACTACTGCCAGATTTCAAGAAAATCGGTTATCAAGATATTGTGTAGAAAAATCTTTTAAAGCGAACAGTTTCTTTCCACAAACCTCTATACGGTGATACATGGACATAGGGCGAAGTTTACCTAGTCATAAGTTATCGGTCATAAGTTTTGTCACAAACACTTCATTAAATAAATAGTACGTCTTTTGTTGTTTGTATAAAATATATATCTGATAACGAAATTAGCTAAACGTAGTTAAAAATGTTATTAATGTTACTCGAAATGCCCTCCTTAATTTTTAATACAGGCCCTCAACTTTAGAGGCCAATCGTCGACCAAAGCACAATGTTCATGTCTTGTTCAATGTTTACTGGTGGTAGAATTCCTTTGCAGAATCCGTCTAGGTGGGTACCCATGGTCAGTTATTCTGCCGTGAAGCAGTAGTATGCAAATATTACCGTGTTTCGGTTTTTAAGGCACTGCGCACACACTAGTGTAATCACTGGGCATATGAGACTTAAGAACTAATGTGTCAGGGTGACGGGCGCAATGGGGAAAGAACATTTCTGTGTGACACAACATTTGTTTTGGGAAGACATTGCGTTTTGCCCCTTGTCACTTTATTCAATAAATGAATGCCTATATCAGTTAGGGATGCTTTGAGAGACTCCAAATTCAAGTGAAATTTAGAGCAGGTTAGAGGTTTTCTCCTCCAAATGGTGCCATATTTTGTAATCCAACGGGTTTAAGTCTCGACTGCAACATGGGTCCTCATCGTGCCTGACGAAGTCGATTCCATGGGTTATAAGGCAGTTTTACGTGCTGGCTGCCCGATGAGGTGGCGCTGGATCTTGTTGCAATACCCAATCTATTTTCGAACATTGTTTAAGAAAGAAGTTCCAAGATATCTGTAACAACGGCAATTTGATATATAAGAGCGCTTTAATACGAGACTCCAAGCCAAACCATAAATGACAAAGGATAATGGCCATGCTGGACTCTCGGGATACATCTGCTCGCTTCTTCACTGTTGTGGGCATACACTTTTTTTTTCTTGTAACTTTCTTTTCTTTCTTTCTTCGATGCTAAATATATTTTCGTCTGAAAAAAGTTTTTGATGTACTTTTTTCCGCGTACTGCCTTAACAAACCCCGGGATCCCTCTAGCCTTAATTTTTTCAGAGGATCATTATGATAATGCCTTGTTTTACGCCAATAAGATCGGAGTCTCAGATTCTCATAGCTATTCTCATAGCACTCTTTTGACAGTAGCACTGCTTAGCCCCAATTGAAGAGCTAACATTTTTTGCGTGCGGACGGGATTTCATTGGATTCGCGCCTGCACTGCTTTAATGACCTTTGGTGTCCTAACCATACGAGGTCGGCCGCTCTATTTACGGCCTTCGAAGGTCGAATCTATATTAAATCGTTAGATAGTACGTAACCTCAGCGTTATTTCCAAATTTTGCAGTAGTTCAAAATTCTCAGTTGGCGCTTAACCATAGCGGTGCAGCGCAATAACCACGACTCTCCTTTTGCTTCCACTCCATTTTTTAGATTAAACAAAATCCATTTCCATTTTTATTTTAAATCGGTGCAAAAGTTCCATATTTAAAATCAGTTAAAATATTTCTGACCAATATTTGAAACTTAAATTAAATAAGGAAATGACAAATCTTATGACCCGACTAGTTAGATATATGGTGACGCTGAGAAATCTTTTGGTTGTATGGTGGAAATTCGTAATGACACTGAATAATAGTATTTTTCACGAAACTTGTTATAGCTCTCAAACTATGGGTTTTTGCAATGGTGCTTAGTTAAAATTAAACATCGTAACGAGTATTCAGATCTTCGTTTAAATAAACTTTATTGTTAAAAATTATTACAAACATTAATAGTAATTTATAAAATAAGCGTATAGACATTTCATACAATTTAATGTATACCCTTATTTATAGTAAACTAGTTGTACCCGCAAATTCGTTAACTTAAATTTAATAGACGACGAAAACGAATTAAAATTCAACGAAAATTGTACTCTATAGAATTCTATTCAAAAACAACCAATATACATCACATGTTCTCACTTTTCTACTATGTACTACTCTTCACTTGTATGAAAGTGGATTTAGATATTTAAATAATTTCAATCTTATTTTTGGTGAACATGTGGCAGTTTTTGACGCGGTTACATTTTACGTCACAAGAACAATACTATCATAAATTAACTGATATATTACAACATTGACTTCATAAAAAAACCCTCTTGCTTATATCCATCCACTAAAGTATTGTAATAAATCTTATCAACTTTTCTAAGAACTTTTCCTCGGGACGCACGTTTCTTACAAACTATTATCGTAGCTACATTTTTATACAACTGTTCGTATTAATCTCAAGAAGAATTTGTACAAGAAGGTTAAAAATGTTATTTCATAGCAAATTTTTCAATTATATTATTTATAGAAATTTATAGGTTTTGAATTTAGTTTACAGTAGAGATTATGCCATTACGTACACTGATGGTAAAATGGATTTTTTTTATTATAGGAGGACTAAAATATTAGCGTTGTGCATTAAATAAAACGATCAGACTATTTTTCTCTATCATCATAATCTTAATTCAGCGTAATAAATAATATTCCGTGATATGAGCCGGTGTATACTCTCAAAAAATATGTTTTAGTCTTTCTCTCCTAAACGAGCTAAAACTTCATCATCGACTTTATTTTTTTCTCATTAGCTTTTTTCCAACTTAAAAATTAATAACCGTACCATATCAAATAATAGGTAAATCAGCGATTTCAAGAAATCTATGACAACAAACACATGTCTAAAGTACCTATTGCAAAATTTACTGAAGCCTAAACCATTCACGATCCTGATACTTATCTTATCGAATCCGTTTCTGTTTTTGAGGCGACGTGAGTATTCAGTTCCCATTAGCATTGACTTTTGTTATATAAAAATGATCCACAGACTAATTTAAAAAGTTGTTTCGTCGGCATCTATAAATTCTACTACATTTTTTATTGCTTTTTACGCGCTTATCGAGCAAGGCAAAGCTTGCATCTAATTTTAAAATTGACTTACGCCTTTTGTTCAAGCGCGTAATAGCATTTCATTTCGGACTTTCACAGACGAGCTTTAAGTCTAACCTGCAAAATTATAATTAATTTCGGATGTAGACTAGTTGGACCTGATTCCTCACTGTACTTAGTAATTTACTATTCCTCTATTAAACTGAAATTGAATCGTGTACTTCAGGAATTAAAAAAAAAGATATAAAACAGACACATGCAGAACGAATAAGTCATAAATTATCCAACTTAATGTGAACGAAAATGTGATGAGCTACCTTTTTTATTTTAATAATTGGTATCGGAACATAATAATGTTTGTCATACATCATCATCATTTCAGCTTGTCTCTAGACCACTGCTGAACATAGGTCCTCCCCCATATATTGCCACAATGGTTAGTAGCTTTCATTTTGGGGGGATTTTGTTATAGTTGCCAAGCTTGGCAGGCGAGTTGGCAACCGTCCAAGCGTGGCAACTATGTAACAGTTTTTTTATTCAGATGTTTCAGGAACTGGAACAGGAATATAACAGTTCATTTATTCAGAGGTTTCAGGAAGATGCTGCTGCCCATCTTCTGGTTTTCATTTACCCTCTGTCGACTTTTACGACAACCACGGAATGAGATGGGCTGATAGATTATCTTAAGCCACCACCACACGGTGCGAAGTGAGGAACGAGTAAGGAATTAAACTGCACTGTGTTCCCAACAGCGCATGGTGGCGATGGGCTCACCACCTATTACACCAAGTGCATTATATTGTTTTGGTGAAACGTGGATTGTGGCAGTCATGTGTTTTTGCAATGAGTGCCCAGTCTCTGACTACCCCTTATGGGATACAGTCGTGATCTTATGTATGTATGTATGTATTAAATATTATAATTATTTAGTATTTAGTATGCTGCTACTATACCCGTTCGATAGAAATTATATAAGAATCATCAAAAAAATATTGTACAAAATCGCAATATGAAAATAATCTCGATAAATTCGTAAATTTTATACATTCAATATGTCATAAGTAAAAATTTCATGATCATATTAAAAATTTGACCACGACATTTTTACGAGTAATACCAAAAATCATTACGGGATATTCTTATAAAAAGATGGCCTTTCCATTTCACAAATGATGCCGATTGGAAACGAATTTCTTGTAAGGGACTATTTGGGTTACACAGATTTCGCATACACCTACTCATATTATTATACAAATTTGTGTACAGTAATACTAGTATGCACATACTTTCTCCAGAATTTTAAAGAAAATTGGAGTATAATAAGTAACTTTTGATTTGAAATTTCAATATCAGATTATATATTTAACATGCATATAAAAAACACACATATTCAAGCGATGTAAGGAAGTAACTATTGACAAGTCTTATGAATAGTAATAAAGACTAGTAGTCGTCTAATGATCGATTTTTTTTTCGTTTATAAGCTAGTGTTTAACTACAATCCCACCTGATGGTTAGTGGCGATGTACTTTTTGATGGTAGCCACACTAGCTTAGAAAAAACCTATTTACACTTCTCTTGAAGACACCCTCATTGTTATCGGACGGGAAGACTGATGCAGGCAAATTATTCCAGTCGTTAGCTGTAAGCATTATGAACGACGAAGCAAAACGCTTCGTCCGAATGTAAGGTATATCCACAACAAAACGATGGAAACCCGCCGTGCGTCTTGTCATCCGATGATGGAAAGGGGAAGGGGGAATTAACTCGTGTAATTCCTTCGCACACTCTCCAAAATCTAACCTGTAGAACACCGAGAGTCTGGCCACCCGACGCCTGTGCTCGAGACTCAACAAATTGGTAGTAACGTATTATAGTAACGTAGTAATTTTTTATTTTATTTATTTTACTTCATGAATTTGAGGGTATTTTATTGGTTGTTCTGTCCTAAAAATAGAAACTAAACTCGACATCAGGGATTGTTTCGGTCGCTGACAGTCGTGTGGTTATGTTAGAAGTTTGTAAAGTACAGACGTATTGGTCAGTCAGTAATGATGTGCTGCCAGCAGATGACCATCATATAAAACAAGCCCGTAAAAGATCTTAAAGTGAAAAATGTTTCGCAAACATTTCTTTGATATTTTGTCATCTACCACCACCTTATCTTAAGTAGTTCTTAACTACTTCTTAGTTTTTTCTTACATCGCTTCAGTTTAAAACAAAAATAGGTTATCGTGAACATAGCAGCAGCAGTAGTTAAGCCAACGTCCGCCATGTTTGGAGGCTCCTGACTTACTAGGGCTCGAGCACTCGCAAGCATGTGTATGTCGATGTTTAGCTTGCCTGCACTTTTCAAGCTTTTGTAGAAGTGTCTTTCAGGCTACCTTCAGCATTCAATCATTAATTTTGTTCCAATCTGATCAAATTGAATTTAAAACTTGTAATACAATTACCTTAAATTTAATACTTACTAGTACTTAAATATGATTGATTAATGTCTGTTTTAATGATTTAATTGGTGCATAAAGTTTCAATATAATATTTCAGCAATTGTCAACAAATTATTTTTTGTTTAAATTAATAATTTTTCATTTAGATTTTATTTCATAGTTTAAGTAGAATAGAATCTACAACACAGATTATTTGCGAAGAAAATTTGAGGTAATGAAGACAAACGGTGCTCGCCACTTAAGCTTCTGCTTTGAATCATTGTATTGTGATGGTCCTTTCTCCTTTCTGTAGAGTAGCTAACAGAATGGTATATTTTCCACACTATTTTACTATAATTTATCAGTTAAAAAGTTCACAAGGAATTATTTAAAATTACATATAAAACTTAAAAGTATAATTTCACATTGTATATACAAACAAGTTTATAATTTTGGTGATGTTATTGCTGTTAGATGACATGTGATGTCGTCTCATCCCGTGAGTTTTCCTTAAAGTCTACAGAGCGAAAACTAAACCAGGAGATGGGCAGCAGCATCTACCTGGAACATCTGAATTACGAAACAGAGGTTGCCAACCCGTCTGCCAAGCTTGCCACGCTTATCCCCTCAAAATGGGAGCTACAAACTTTTGAGTCACTTAATAAGGGAGGTATATGTTCAGCAATGGACTTTTGACAGGCTGAAGTGATAATTATGATTGCTGTAAGCTTCTACAGCTTCTTCGGACACTTATTTTTTTTAATTTATTAATCTTTATTGTTCCCTTACAAAGAAAGGATACAAAGGGCGGACTTAATGCCGTTAGGCATTCTCTCTCAGTCAACCCATGGAGTGGTGAGATTTTTTTGATTTAGGTGTAACAATAAAAGACGAAAAATATAAGATAAAACATTATTATAATAATTATATATATAAATATCTTATAACATTTACATATGTAAATAGAAACATACATATACATACATATATATATATATATATATATATATATATATATATATATATATATATATATATTTATATATATACTAGCTGACCCGGCAAACGTTGTTTTGCCATATAATGTACTTTATTAACCTAACATATTACGAGGGTGGATTGAAAAGTACTCGGCCTAACCAAGAAAATAAACACATACTATATCAGTTATATGTTTATTTTTCTTCATAATCACCATCAAGTTAAATACACTTTTGTCACCTCCCCTTCCAAGCATTTAGACCGTTAAAAAAAATGATTCTTCCTTAGAGTCAAAATATGCGTCTACAGCTGCTTTGACCTCGTCGTTTGTCGAAAATCTTTGACCTCCCAAGTGCTTTTTTAGATTAGGGAACAGAAAGAAGTCTGATGGTGCCAGATCAGGTGAATACGGCGGATGCGGTAACAGTTCAAAGCCACAGTTGTGAATTCCAGCCATTGACTGTACTGACGTGTGAACACGGGCGTTATCTTGATGAAACAGGACTTTTCTTCTGAGCATTCCTCGACGTTTTTCTTTTATTTCCTCTCGTAAACGACGTAGTAAGGTGCAGTAGTAATCAGAGTTTATAGTCTGACCCCTTTCAAGATAATCAATCATAATCACACCTTTCGAGTCCCAGAATACTGAAGCCATCACCTTATTTGCCGACAAAATCGACTTAGCCTTTTTAGGGGGTGGTGAACCAGGTCTTCTCCACTGTTTTGATTGTTGTTTTGTTTCCGGTGTACAGTAATGAACCCATGTTTCGTCCATAGTAACAAAACGATTCAAAAAATCATCTGCACCGGCTTCAAATAACTCCAAACAGTCGCGTGAAATAGTCAATCGCGTCCTTTTTTGTTCAACTGAAAGCAGTCGCGGAACCCACCTCGCAGACACCTTGTGGAAACCCAACTCGTTGACAATGATGTTTTGAGTTCGTTCATAAGAGATGCCTATAATCTCGGCTATCTCTCTAATTTTTAATCTGCGGTCTCCCATTATTAAATCAAGTACTTTTTTAATATTTTCGTCAGTAGTTGACGTCGAAGGCCTTCCAGAGCGGGGTTCATCTTTCACACTCTCTCTACCACGCTTAAATTCTGCTATCCATTTTTTGACGGATGAATATGACAGAGTACAATCGCCTAATGTACTGACCATGTCATCATGGATGGCTTTTGATGATAGCCACTTCTTATGGAGGTACTTAATGACGGCACGCTGCTCGATTTGCTCCATTCGCGGAAATTATGACCGATTACTTTGTTAATAAATTTATAAAATCACAACTAATTATCGCACACGTTTCGAACTTCACACAATGAACTAGTCTGAACTGAACTAAATAATGTGGGTAGATTTGATTTTTAGAATTGAATGGATCTGTGTTAGGCCGAGTACTTTTCAATCCACCTAGTATATTCAAAATTATATCTCTTAAAATGTATATAAACATTAAAAACGTTATCCTTATTTGCTATCGCTAATTATGACAATTAAAAAAAAAACAATATCAATCTCTAAGTGCAATGGAGTGTACGATATTTTTGGTTAGTCCGTCTTTAGCTAACACAAACAAACTGGATGGTTTACCCACGCGAGAACATGCCACGTATAATTATCCGTGTGAAAAACACGGTGTGGCCAAATCTAAACCACAAACAGACATAGTTTGGCCTTGCGACTTATTGATTGTCATTGCGAATGCTAATCTTATTGGAAATTGAACGCGTTTGAATTCAAATGGCACATCTGAGGCAATCATAGGGATTCGTGGTAGCAATACATTTTCGCCTCTGAACTTGCCATTCAAAATGCTGGCTTCGACAATGTTTTTCATTATTTTTTTAATTACTAATCGTGTGCCATTGCACAGCCGTGGTGGGTTCAAATTGCGAAGCAAAATAACCGGGGATCCAACCTTCAGTTGTAAATGGTGTGGTGGCATGCCTGGCAAATCCAATGATTTCAAAAACTCTATTGGATAATTTACAGCTTCGTTAACATAGCAAACAGTATCGATAGATTTGTATGACACAAAGTCCTCTGGCAACAACTGTTGTATCTTGAAATTTAAATCGTTGACGTCCACATTTTTTGCCGCCAAAAACGGACGTTGATGGTAGAATTATAGTGTTACCAATTTCGGCGGTGTCGGCGTTGTTCACAATAGCGTCTCGCAAGTGAATGTATTCTTCCGCACGGAGCTTCTGTTGATTATATCGTAAGCATCGTAATCGTTCGCTCTCTATCTTCACGTACATGTCGACCATGAATTGTTGGCAAAGCTCTCGACATCGTAGAATGACGTTGTCCTGACGGCGTCTAATCATCATACGATACGCATAATAATCCTTCGAGCTAACGTTCTTGTTTATTTCAGCTCCTGCAATAACATATTCATTAATATTTATTCTAATTAAGTAATGATGTTCATAATTACTTAATTATTTTTTGCAGCCAGATTGCGAAAGAAAAGTTTTCCCTGTTCTTTATTTAAATGTATTGTGCCACGTACATTTTGGTTCTCAAGAGTTTGATATTCTTGTTCACGATCTGGCTGCACTTGTTTTGATCTATTTTAACAACACATTCATAAATATTAATTCAAAATAAATATTGATGTTCTTCATAATGAATGAAGTACCTAGTTATATCCTCAGATACGCTGCCTACTCACTTTTACTAGACAGCGCATAGAACTAAGTCCTTACTAAGCATTATGTAAAGTAATAGTAATCATTTTTGTGAGAACACTCTTGTAACATTTAGAATAAGATCATTCATTATTAAACGACATCTAACTCTGTCAAGACCTATCTTTATTTTATATTAGTTTTAAATATAGTTTTTAAAAAACGCCTTGGCATTACGCTCAAACCTGACTGGCGCAGCCGGTAGGATCTCTACGGTTAAACGCAGTTATATCGCGGTGTCCTCGTTTACCTATAAATCGGTAAGAAGCGAACAGTTGCGGAGCCTGCGAACGTGAGATCCTCGAACCAAAACAAATTTTGTCAAGGAGAAGAGCTTCAAGAGGTGCAGGAGATGGAAGAAGTCTGGTGAGTACAACTATTCACCATCCTTCATATCCTTACCCTGAGTTATTTTGAGATTAGTCCTTTCTCGTTATAACGTTTTCTGGTTTAAGTACAAATAAAATAAATAAATAGTATTTTTTTTTGTCAATAAAATTAAATAAAAATAAAAATTAAAATTAACGTTATATAGTTTATACAATATTCCTTTTATATTTATCTGTAATTTGTGTGTGTTATTTTAAGTTTCTATTTTGTGTGTTTTGCGTATTTAAATAAAATTTAAATAAAATGGAAGGACTTAGACTTATCCCAACGGAAATGTTAAAAATCATTCCTTTCTTTAATGGAGATAAACGCCACCTTAATTTATTTATTAGGAAGTGCGAATATGTATTATCTAAATTCGGGGGCGACAGACAGCAACATGTCTACGTCATGCATTCCATAACGAGTCGCCTCACAGACAGTGCAGCTGCGCTTATCAGCGAGCACGGCGACATTTTCATGTGGGCGGAACTTAAGAATTTACTGAAACAGCACTTTGGCGATCCTAGGTCCGAGGAATGTATCGCCATAGAGCTCGAAACATTAAAGATACGGCATAATGAAAGTTATATGGAATTTTGTCATAGAATTCAATCTGTTAAATCGGTGTTATTTTCTAAGGTAAATGAATTAAGCGATGAAAACGTAAAAATTAGCAAAATTACCATATACAATAATACCGCGTTAAATGTATTTTTATATAATCTGCCCGAAAACATGATTCGTGTCATCAGACTTAAATCGCCCACCACTCTAGAGCAGGCCCTTAGCTTCGTTTTAGAAGAAGTTAATTTCCATGAACAATATTTACAGCGAAATAAATTAATGGGAGTAACTTCAACTAATAAACCACAACCACAATTTAATAAATTTATACCTAATGGCATAATACAACCTACAGGTTTTAAGCCTATTTTTGATGCGTCTCAAACCCAGTTGCCTAAATTCAACTTCGGAATACCGCAAAGTAAACAAAATAAATTTCCATATTTCGGTCAAAACAATAGTCCGCAGTTAGGTTACCGACCACAGAATATTTATAACACCCCTAAACCGAATTTTGGTTATCAACCACCGCAGTTGGGATATCAACCACCTAAAATTGGCCTTCAGCCGTATCAATTCGGCATGCGCCCACAACAATTTGGTTATCGACCACCACAATTTGGAATGAGGCCTCAACAATTTAATAATCAACCTCAATTTGGTTACAAACCACCACAATTTTCTAAACCGTCGCTGCAACCTGCAGACGTATCCTTGCGTACAGCACCACCAGCTAAAATAACCCAACAAGGCTTTCGTCTAAATGAATTAGATTTAGCAGAAAACTACGAAAATTATAGCGACCAGTACTTGCAGTATGACCCCTATTTATGCTATGACGAAAATGAAGATATAACCGATTATCAAGGTTATAATGTAGAGCAACCCGAATTATTAGAGAATGAACAATCCAACGAGCAGTCCCATGAAAATTTTTCTACCAAAGCCTCAATGAGGAACGAGAAGTGATAGAGCTGAACTGCGACACTAATCTTAGGCTACCTTTCATTTATTTGCCAGAGATGGACGCAAGGTTTATGATTGATACTGGTAGTACCAGATCTTTTATAAGCCCTCGAAAGGCATACCAGTATTTTTCAGAGGTAATTTATCATGAACCCTTTCAAGTTATAAGTACACATGCATCCAGTAACCATAACGAAGTTATATCTATCCCTTTACCACCAACGTTTAAAAATAAAAACGGATACCACAAATTTTACGTATATAACGTGGACTCTAAATATGACGGCTTAATAGGCAATGACTTATTACAACAAATAGATGCAATCATTGACATTAAAAACCACGTACTTATTACTAAAAATACAAAAATTCCTATAATTAATAATAATTTTAAACTCGATGTTAAATTACACCCGCGTACAGAGCAGCGTGTTAAAGTCCCTGTAGATTTATATTCAGGAGAAGCCATTCTTAATTATACAGAATTTTGTGAAGGTGTACGTATGCCATCTGCTATCGTAACCTGTATAAACGGATATGCAACTACGATTATGCAGAATGCGTCGGATAAGACTATAGACCTAAGAATTAATAAACCGTTTAGCGTAACTAAGTATGAGAATGAAGAATGTATGGTGAATAAAATAAATATTTCCGATTTAGATAACGATAGTATACTAGAAGATAATTTGTCGAAACTAAGACTTAGTCATATGAATGAAGAAGAGCAACAATGTATTTATAACCTATGTAGACAGTATAAGGATATATTTTATAGCGAGCAGTTACCGTTAACTTTTACAAATAACGTAAAACATTTTATAAGAACAAAAAACGAAGACCCTATTTACACTAAACCATACAGACAAGCACAGTTTCAAACAGACGAAATAAAAAGACAAGTACATAAGCTATTAAAAGACAATGTCATCCAGGAGTCTTATTCTCCATGGAGTTCGCCCGTACATCTCGTGCCGAAGAAGCCGGATGCATCAGGTGAAATGAAATACAGAATGGTTATAGACTACCGACGACTTAATGACATAACTGTAGATGACAAATACCCTCTCCCCAACATTACTGATTTATTTGATAAGTTAGGGAAAAGCATGTATTTCTCTACTATAGACTTAGCAAGTGGCTATCACCAGATTGAACTAAACGAATCAGACAGACAAAAGACTGCGTTTAGTACACAATCTGGACATTATGAGTTTCTGAGACTCCCTTTTGGACTTAAGACAGCTCCAGCTACGTTCCAGCGAGCTATGGACAGCATTCTCAGAGGTTTGCAAGGGATACACTGTATGGTGTATCTCGACGACATTATAATATATTCTACTAGTTTACCAGAACACATAGAAAAGTTACGTTTGGTTTTCGAAAGACTTCGATCGACTAATTTAAAAGTTCAATTGGACAAGTCAGAATTTTTACGCACGGAAGTACTATACTTAGGACACACCATAACAAAAGACGGACTTAAACCCAACAACGATAAAATCGAAGCGGTCGTAGACTATCCACTACCTAAGACTACGACAGAAATTAAAAGTTTCCTAGGACTCATAGGTTACTACCGTAGGTTTATCAAAGACTTCGCAAAAGTTACTCAACCTCTCACGGCGTGTCTAAAAAAAAGAAACAAAATAGTGATAGATCAAAATTACATTGATGCTTTCCAAAAGTGTAAAGCGCTTCTGACGAATGCCCCTCTACTACAATATCCCGATCCAAATAAACCATATATCCTTACTACCGATGCCTCAACAGTAGCCCTAGGCGCTGTTCTATCCCAAGGTCCAATAGGCAGTGATAAGCCTGTTGCATATGCTAGCAGAACCCTTAGCGATACAGAAACACGATATAGTACGATACAAAGGGAACTACTTGCAATTATCTGGGCAGTAAAACACTTCCGGCCTTATTTATATGGACAAAAATTCCAAATTTACACAGATCATAGGCCCTTAGCGTGGCTCTACTCTCTAAAAGAACCAAACAGTAAGTAACTTACACGGTGGAGATTACGATTACAGGAATATGACTTTGATGTTATATACAAAAACGGCAAACAAAATACAAATGCCGATGCCTTATCAAGGATAAAACTTAACGCATTAGAGTCCGACGATAAACTTTCCCTAAAAGTAAATGTAGACGATAAAGAACAAAGACTGAAACAATACTTGGACGAAGTTACTGACGAAATATGCAGACTGACTACTTCACAACGTAAATACTCCTCCGAAGAGACTATAACTATCTCAGATTCATCTCGCACAGCAACAATAAGCTCTATTAATGAACTTGACCGTCTAACCCCTACTTACCAAATACCGACAATATCCAGCAGTACTGAGACAGCTCATTCTGCAGTAGAATTAGAAACATCTGGTATCCCTATACTGCAGGAAGCCATTGACACTAAGCCAAATCAAATCTTAGTGTTTACTTGGTTTAAGAACGATATCCAAGTTAGAAACCTGTCGCGCGATAAACAGAACATTTTAGAAATATTTTTACCTGTAAACAATGATGAATTAATTAAAAACTTTTTAAAAGAATACATAAAACCTAAAACAAAATACTTTATATACTTTGAAAGCGAGCAACATAGGAAACAATTTACTAACGTTATTATCACATTATTTAAAAAAGATATGGTTTAGTTTTTTGAGTGTACGCAAAGAGTTGTCTACATAGAGGACGAAAAAGAACAAAGAGCGATTATATTAAAACATCATGAAGGTAAAACGTGCCATAGAGGAATTAAAGAAACCATGGTTCGAATAAAAAGAAATTATTACTGGAATAACATGCAACAAACTGTATCAGCAATCTTAAACGGGTGTGAAGCATGTAGAAAGATGAAATATGACAGAAACCCTATAAAACCAGTACTTCAATTAACTCAGACACAAAATGCACCATTCCAAGAGTTATTTATCGATCTTTTTACAATAGAAGGAAAATACTATTTAACATTAGTCGATGCCTTCAGCAAATTAGGACAAGCAATAGAAGTTTCAGACAGATCTACACCAGAAGTTATTCGTGCTTTACTTAAATATTTCAGCTTTTATGGAGTTCCAAAGAGAATTTCCTGCGACCCCGGCAAGGAGTTTAATAATGAGTTAATGAAAGAACTTATGTCATTCTATAAAATAATATTACATGTCACTACACCTAACAACCCGAACTCCACTGGCATAGTTGAAAGGTTTCACTCTACAATCATTGAGATTTATCGGCTTGCCAAATATGAAAGAAAATGTACAGACGCGGCGTCCGTAATGACATTTTCAATTCTAGCATATAATAATACTATACATACGGCCACCGGGTTCACCCCATTCGAGGTAGTTTTTGGGCACACCGATTCCGGTAAAATATTTGACATTGACTTTGAAAAAGCCTTTCTTCAGCAACTAATTAAAGATCATGCCAAACGTACCAAACACCTATCAACATTTATGTGAGAAAATGTTGTTGAAAAAGGAAAAAGTTTTAGAAAAGAAAGGAGGAGAATCAGGAATACAGTTTTCGATAGGTCAGGAAATATATGCAAAAGATATTAATAAAAGAAAAAGCAAAGATAAGCCAAGATATCACAAGGCAAGAATTACTGGAAAAATTACGCGAAATATTATACCCATTACCATAGGCGAAAGAAATACTAAAACACCTATTAAAAACATAAAACGTCCTCCACAGGTGGTGCCTAACCATGATGACCCTAGTTGCAATGAACCAGGCCCTTCAACATCAAGAGGTCAAAAGTAACCCGGGTATTCTTCCCGTTAAGAACGGTCAAGCCTTTCTGCAGAAGGATAAGTGGAGCATAATAAAAATAATAGATCTTACTGGTCTTGGTAATGACTTAGATTTTAATACACTTAAATATAATGAGTTTTTAAGGCTAGTAGATACTAATAAACCCTATGAATACGAATTTCTATCTATTAAATCTCAAGGTAATTACTTGCGTGATATGGTCATCGAGAAATTTAGACAACTGGTCCCAACAAGACGATTTAAAAGAGGTCTTTTAAACCCTCTAGGATCTTTAATAAAAATCGTAACCGGTAATCTAGATCACAAAGATGCAGTTCTCTACGATTCACTAATCTCTCAATTACAAGACAAAAGCCATCATACCGATAGGAAAATAACACTGATTTCCAAAATGCTTGATAATCTTATTAATGACACGGAAACCCTTCATAACAATACTTTAAATCTTAATGAACGGCTAAAACGTGTAGAAAGAATGGTTAAAAATCTAATTACTAAAGAAGAGAACTCTATTTATGCTACCTATATTCTAGGTTTGTTTAATACATTTATAAGTAATTTCCGAACTATCTATATTAAATTAAGCGAAATGGAAACTGCACTCGCCTTCAGTAAAGTCTCTGTCCTTCATCAATCTGTTGTTAATTCAACTGAGCTATTATATATTTTACAGTCAATATCCAAGTTTGACAATTTAATGTATCCAGCAACAGAAAGTAACCTTGTTAACTTAGAAATAATGATAGAAGTTAAAGCATACATGAAATTAAACCAGATAACGTTTATAATGGAAATTCCTCTGATATATAACCATACTTATAATTATTTTAAGATGTATCCCTTACCCGTCTACAGTTCCTCTGAAAATAAAACAAAAATTATTATTCCTAAATATCCTTACCTTTTGGTGAATGGTTTAAAGTACTTACCTGTGGCGAAACCATGCAAGCAGTCCACAGGTGCCGATCAGTTCTTGTGTACAGAAGACGACCTGGTGCCATATCCTGAAAATACCTGTATTGAGCAGCTGATGGGATTTCATCCAAATCTTACCTGCTGCGTGTCCCTTGCAGTTAACATAGAAGAAGTTAAGATTCAACACATCGGACTGAATAACTGGATACTCTATGCCAGACGTATTGTGGTGTTAACTAAAGATTGCAATAACGATATCAGCCACGAAGCCCTTCAGGGTACATATATTATAACCACGGATGATAGTTGCGAGATAACTATAGATGACGTGCATCTACACCATCATCGCTATGACCTGATGAAATCATCATATAAGGAGACACCGATTCCAGTCCTTGATTTACCTCAAGTAAAACCTAAACTCATGGACGTACCAAGTGTTAACATTAAAAACATTAATCTGGATGATCTGAAACTATTATCTATGACTCTTAAAACCAATAGTGAAAGTCGTGAAAAAGTGAAGAGTGAAGTGCCTAAAGTTAGTTTACCTACGTTAATACTTTATGTACTTCTAGTTATAAGCATAATCCTTTGCATTTTATATAAGTTTAGATTAAGTATTATTTCTAAACTGCGTAATTATTCGGCTCCTGTTTTGCCCTCTAATTCCGCTCTTGATGAGGAAGGAGTTATATCCTCAGATACGCTGCCTACTCACTTTTACTAGACAGCGCATAGAACTAAGTCCTTACTAAGCATTATGTAAAGTAATAGTAATCATTTTTGTGAGAACACTCTTGTAACATTTAGAATAAGATCATTCATTATTAAACGACATCTAACTCTGTCAAGACCTATCTTTATTTTATATTAGTTTTAAATATAGTTTTTAAAAAACGCCTTGGCATTACGCTCAAACCTGACTACCTGTTACGGGATCTCGTTGTTTAATGTTTATGCAATATCCGTCTTGTCCCTTCCAGAACATTGGCGGATATTGGAGAGCGTCGTATGAACGGTGTGTATCAGCGATGAACTCAAGATTATTATTTCTTCTTCGAATCGATTTCTCGCGTAGTTGTACGGTCGCCAATCATGATTCCAGCAACGTCATCAACAACAGGTGCATTAAATCTACGCACGTGCTCTCCAGCTGGTGTTTTATCAGGATTGATGAAAATAGCATGATTGTCACTTTGTAATTTGTGCATTTGTGATTTGAATAATTTCAATAATTCATTGTGTTCATTCAATAGAGCGTTCAGCTCGCAGATGATCCGTCTGGCATAAATCCACGCGATTGGCGAGTGCCCGTTCGGAGTCCTCACCGCCCATAAAATAAATTTATAAAAATTTACGTGGTTCGTTTGGCATTGGCAGCAATGAGCCCACTTTGTGATAAACTTGACCTTTTATTGTAAATGTCGAATTGAATTGTTGACAATTTGCAGCATTATTATTAATTATTTCGGTTGCTCTAAACGATGTCATTTGGAAACATGAATGGAATTTTCGAATCGACTTTAGAAACATGTTAGAATCTGGATCCGTACCGATAAGTAAGCCGCTCAATGGTTCATGTGGTGTTTCCATTTCTAATAATTGCACTTTTCCTGACGCGCTTTTGCATTTAAGCGCATTACAAAGCGGACATTCTTTGTCTATAGCACCAATCCCCATCTCGAATGAGCGTAATACTCAATATCGGACTCATACTCGAATGCCAGACGGAGGAATGAATCAGATTGAAATTGTGGATGTACTTGTTGGCGTTGTTGGTCATTTGCTCTGCGCGTGTTAACTACAAACCGGCGCGCTTGTCGTTGTTCTAATCGTCTTTGTTGATTTCGCTCTGCTCGTGCCTCTTGTGATTGTTATTCACGCAATTGCGCCATGCTTACACGCACATCTGCATTTTTTTGTTGAATTTGTTCTTCTGTTTTTTGTGATCTTCTATTTCGCATGTCCGTCGTTCTATTCGTTCGACGGTCCAAATTGGCCCCTTTGTGTCTTGCTGGCATTGTTCACTGTACAAAACAAACATAGATCAAATTCCAGCACTAAATTATTGAAATCACTGTACTGAATGTATCTGTTCTTTTATTATTTTACTTACCTTTTCTTTCTGTTTTAATATAGAATGATTCCCACAAAATTTTTCACGCACTGATTATAATAGTATTATCATATTAATAAAAACTAATAAATATACACAATGGCCGTTGTTGGCTGGGGCTCGTGACAAATGTTCAGTATTATTTATTTATATTAGATCACTAAATTCACTGAATGTGAGAATTATATTCAGCAATTAATAATAAAATGGTAATAAATAATTATTGCACTTTAAATTGATGATTAATTTACTATTAGTATATAATTAATATGACAGTTGCATTGAGAAAGTAAAATAATAAGTATAAACGTCACCGCTGTGATTGATGTACAAACAATAAAGTGTTTATATACTCTTTTCTATAAATAATAATGGCCGAAAACTGTGTGTGCGAGAAAGCTTATTGTGTGAGAAATACAGGAGAGCGGCTTCGTTCTCATCATTACTCCGTCCTGTTCGCTGGGTGAGAAATGACACCGGTAGACACCTGTCTGGGATAAGTGAGTTGAAGAGTACAGTAGTAATATGTCTATTAAAAAATGAGGATTGCTGGTAGAAGTGTGAAAATTAAGAGTGATATGTATTTTTTAAAGCCAAATCATAAAAAATGATTACGGGGTGGGCCACCCTTATCACTTAGGGGTATAAAAAATAGTTTACAACCTATTCTTAGACCTACCGAATATACACAAAAAGTTTCATGAAAATCGATCAAGCCGTTTAGGAGGAGTTTGGTTACTAACACTGTGACACGAGAATTTTATATATATAGAAGATATATATATATATATATATATATATAAATGCCGTGTGGTAGCGGCCTAAGAGAATCTACCACCCCATCTCATCCCGTGGGTGTCGTAAAAGTCGACAGAGGGAAAATGAAAACCAGGAGATGGGCAGCCGCATCTTGCTGGTACATCTGAATAAATAAACTGCGGTTGCCAACCCGTCTGCCAAGCGTGGCAACTATGGCAAAATACCCCTAAAACGAGAGCTACAAACTTTTGTAGCAATCTATGAACATAGGGTTCAGCATTGGACTATTGATAGGCTGAAACGACGATATATATATATAAACATATACACAAACTGATATATACGTATACATATAAACACATATACTATACACAAAACAATGCAATATTAAATCGGGGACAGACAACTAACAATTTAACATGTAATGATTCTTTATTAAATAATCACGAACCAATTTTTTGAAGGAGTATTTATTAGACGCTTTCCTGATGTTCCTGGAGTTCCAGAGAAGTGCAGCCTGAACAGTGAAGGAGTTACTATAGAACCCGGTGAAATGTGTAGGAATACAAATCTTATTATTGGAGGAAGAACGAAGAACCCTGTAATGTGATGAAAAGAGATACTGAAATTTATCTTTGAGATAAGACGGCGAAAATGGATAATTTAAGATGGAAAAAAGAACAAGCAAACTTCTGGATTTGCGCCTTTGTCGAACAGTAAGCCAATTAAGCTGAGATCGATATTGAGATACATGGTCATACTTTCGCAGACCAAAAATAAATCTAATGCAGTTGTTGAGCAGGCGCTCTAGCTTGTTAAGAAGATCTTGGGATAGGTCTGGATAACACACATCTGCATAATCAATAATGGGTAGTATTAGCGTATGGACAAGCATGAGCTTAGATTTAATGGGAAGAAAATGTTTTAAACGATACAAAGAACGTAAGGAGGCAGTGACTTTCCGACTGATTTCAGTAACCTGAACTTTCCAGGAAAGGGTGTCAATGATAAGACCAAGATCTTTTACAGACTTACTAAATGGAATAAGAATATTATTTTATTGTATAGAAGGTAAGTCTGCAAAATTAACCTTAGCCAACACTTGTGCTTGGTTTGGTTTGACTTAAAAATATATACATAAATAAGCTCCTAAACTTTCCCATACTATTTAAGACTCTCTTCTCTCGCGTCAGACGTGTGTCACGAGATCGAAGTTTTCTATGTCAAAATAAGTTATTCTCTGTAAGGCGTCGGAGGTCCGTCGGCAAGTAACAGCGTCGATCGCTCGACACCGGAACTTTCCGGGAGGATTCTTCGACGACTGACCTAAGATGATTCGACAAAGAGTCTGTCGCTCGGCAGACTAACTCTGGCAAGTCAATAGTATCTGGAATTACGTCTAAATGATGCGAGGTCGTGGCCTCGAATTTGACTTCGAGGTACGCCAGTCCACAATTGTTTTAGTCACCTGAGTGACCTCATCAGTGGGCCGGCTCAGCTTAAATATGACCGGACTGTAGTCTGACTCTAGTTCGTGAAGAGTAACTATAGAGTCTAATGATAAGTTCTCGTCCTAACAGAATGTCCTAAATCTGCTATCCATACTAGGTTTTAAGAAAGTCTCTTGCACTAGCATAACGTCGATGACATGGACACAAAGGAAGTTTGCGATCTCTTTTAACTGGTTGGTGTTAAAGTGCGACACAGTCAGAGAGCGGGGTTTTTATTTTTCATTTTTTTTAGCTACACTGGTTCACACAAAAATGCCTCTGTCCTGGGAAGAACCAGCAATAATCCTAGCGTTAATTTTTTTTCAGTCATTTTAAAAATAACATACAATTACAGCAGTATTATAAAGATGTAGAAATGCTAATCTAGCAGTTTCAACATAAGTCTAATTTCTAATTTTTTTATTGCAGAGCTAAGTCTACTTGCTTGTTTAGATACATGGGGGCTCCATTGAAGTTTCGCATCAAGAGTTATTTCAAGAAGGACAGTGGACAAGGCTCAACTCTTCTCATTTACGAATAAATGTACTCGTAAATGGTACATCCAATCGTTTAACATTTTGGTGTTGTGAATTTTAAGCATTTAGTTTTATTGCCATTTAAAAGCAAATCGTTAACGTTAAACCAATGTACTTTTGAAAAAGTATTATTCACCTCTTCATATAATAAAAGTTGACGTTTTATTTTGAAAATCGATGATGTATCATCAGCAAATAATACTATATCATAGTTATCTCTTACTAGGTTACATTACATGCTACATTAGCCTTACAAGTAAAAGAATAGATCTGAACCCAGTGGGATATTTATTTACAAAACATTCACTTCTTACTTTTAATCTGAGATTATTGTATAGAGCAAACGTTCACACGAACAATATTTTTGTATAACTAAAGAGCGAATAAAATGTAATCTTATTCTCTCTCAGATTTATTATTCTCTTTCAGCGACGATCTCTCTCCCTCTCTGGTAACCATAGTAACTAGGCGCCACGCCGCCGATAGGGTAAATTAATTTGTCGGGCACAGCCCGTCTGATAGAATAATTTAATCAATTTGCAGAGATTGAGGTAAATTCTTAATTCAATGTTTGTCAAAAGGTATTTATTTTTTACTTTAAAATCCTTGTACAAATGCGAAAGTAATTATGTTTTTATGAAAATAAAAGAAATGAATTAATAATGATGTCATTCTCATTAATATTAAGTATATAACTAATTTAAAATTCCATACAACTGTAAAAAAAATACTTAAAAGCATACTAAAATTATTTAATAAAAATATAATTTAAAGAGAGATCAAATATTTAAAAAAAAATCAAGCACAACCCTTATGTTTATTTCCTGGTTAACAAAACATTTTACAATTATTGCTGGCACAGACTACGTCTCATACTGAGTCACTATAAAACGTAGTTGAACATGATGATCTAATGCTCTCTTTCGAGTTGGCAAATTTCGCGCATTAGACTACGTCTCACCCTGAGTCACTATAAAGCGTAGTTCAACGCGATGATATAATACTCCTTCGGGTTTACAAATTTCACATTAAATTTCATGGTACTCAAGTGACCTAGGTTTGGTCCTCAGTGACGGCATATCTTTGTGTCTCATTGCAACTACCTTTTCTAGGTGCTTAGCTAGCTTAGCTTTAGGTGGTAAATGTTAAAGCCTATCAATAGTTCATTGTTAAACATAGGCCACAGATTGCCACAAAAGTTTGTAGCTTTCATTTTGAGGGAATTTTACATCGGGCTAGTGATGGTACCTCCGTAAACATTATGTACTCGTATTACGTAATATACGGCATTAAGACATGTATGGCATTTTGCAGATTTAGATTTAATTTTCTGCAATTAGGCGTACTTTAGAGCCTCCCGAAGAGACTAGGAAAGTGCACCATGTACAGGTTAGGGTAATACATATTTATCAATTACTAAATTGGATAATTCATCACTGAATGAAAGTATAGGCTACAATGATCACTTACGACCAGGTGCATTATGTGCTCGTTTGACGTTGTGTTTGCCTTTGCTACGACAAAGCAAAATTATAGCTATTGATTAAATTCCAGCGAAACGACGTCGAAGTCAGAGGGGCCTCTCTGTTATACTATGTTTATGTGGTTATTCAAGGAAATACATCACATATTTAGAAGATTCGAATTTTATTTTTCTGAATATTGTAAACTATTCATGTAATTCTAAAACGTGCGAACTTGGCCTTCTTTCCGCTATACTCATTAATGTCTGCAGTATCCAACTGACCATATAGTGTGAGGCTCAAAATTTTTTTGATGGAAGTAATAGAACAGGTTTTATGTTTAAAGTTTTATAATTTTACAAGTTAATACGTTTAATATTGTAAAACTTCTCTCATCAATTACTTTTATTACTTTTTTAGGTGCGAGAACACAATAGTATTTTTTGAATATATCGTTTAGTAAAAGTCTGATCATAACAAGACATTCGTTATAACTTAAAAACACAGCAACAAATCAAAGCGCACGAAATGACGCTGCCTCGGATACCATCGCACCGGAACGACGTGCGACGAAGGAAATGATTTCCGCCCGAAATGAACAGTTTCCTTTGTTCTGGCAGGCTCTTTAGAAATATAATAGACATTTTTTATGCTTTATGATTTTTATTAAAAAAATGGATTAATATTTATCGCAGAAAAATATTAGAAAGAATAAAGGCAATTTTAAAAGACATGTATTTTAAATGTATAAAATATTTTCAATAAAGAAAATATTAACTGCTTTTTTTACTATTCGAAAATAGATATGAAAATAATTTAAAGTGTCAATGTTATGTTTTGCTTAGTTTTTATAATGTTTTATTTTATGGAAGAGACTAAATTATCTCAGCTTGATAGAATAAATGACTACAGAACTGTGCGCGAAATCAATTTATTGAAACCATAAAGTTTAAAATAAAACTGCTGTTTGTAATAACGTTGCCGAAAGAATTATCGAACATAAGTACATAAGTATATCGGATGACATATTTTTTTTAAATGAGATTAGATAAGATGAATCTAAATGTAGCAAACTAGTGTAATGTTTTGTATTTATTTTCTTGATTTCTTTCATTTCCATTGATTCAATTGATTAAATTTTATTCATTTTAGGAATTCAGTTAGACGGGCTTTGCTATTGAGTGATAATTGTCAATAAATGATTTTAAAAGAAAATTAAAAAAAATGCCTTCGAGATAACTGTTTTTATTCAGTTGAGAATTTATCAAATCTCAAAACAAATATAATGTAATTATAATTTTAAATAAAATGTAATTAATTAATATTTTTTTTCATTGACATTTACATATATTATTCGATTCATGTTTAATTATGGTTGTTCTTCTTCTTTTTTGATCGTGTCAATTAGCTACCAAATCGAGACATTTTGTCGAGTAATAATTTTCCTGTTATATTTTATTAGGTATATACGAGTATGTAATATCTTCAAGCTACAAGACTTCAACATTTTTATCGACAGTAAATCGATAGTTCACTTTTACCTGAAGATTTGCTGGACTGATGAAGACAAAACAAAAGTACAATTTTGGTATAAAATTGAATTTTCCAATCACTGTACACTTTCACGAGCATTTGCTGCATAATAATCTATTACTACCAAACATCAAAACTCGAAATATACACAGAAATTACAAAATTCAATAAAAACACTACGGCCACTTTGCGAGTTGGCGGCAAAAGTTGTCTCATACGATGGGTATCGTAAGGAATCTCGTGGTGTCGTAAAGGTAGCGAAATAACCGTATCGAAAGCCCACCGATATAATTCACAGGCCCATGAAAGACAGCAGCGTCTAAAGTGCGAGGCACTGCGACTGCCAATCCACCAAGTGTAGCTTGTTAGAGTTTTAAGTTCAGCGGTGGCCTATTAGGAATCGGTGATGATGATGATACATAAATACATACAGTCACGCCTTTTTTTCGTGTAAGGGGTAGGCAGAGGCCACTTACGTAGCCCATGATGATGACATGTGTTAAGAATGAATTATAAATAAAGTTAAAGTTATTTAGGATACGCTGTGATAGCTCAGTGGCCGGGAGCTTGCCTTAAATGAGAAAAGTACGCGAGTTACCTGAGTTCGATCCCCAGTGTCGGTATATATCTTAATTATTCTGCAATTTGGAGTGCTGATTTATCACGTGCTCAGCACAGAACATTGTGAGGAAACCGGCATGTACGAGGAATAAAATATTTCGCGGACATGTAAAGTCCGCTAACTCGCATTGGAGCAGCGTGGCGGACTCTATCCTGCTCCAAAACTCCTTAAGTAATGAGAGGAGGCCTGTACTAAGCTGTAGAACATTTATATATCTTTACTTTTTATTTAAGATATATACGCTATCTAATTTTATTGTCGCTGTTAGATATTTAAGAACGGAAATCCGCCATGGACAATCAAAGTTATAATATTTCTTTTTAAGTTTCATTTAATCCGACCACACAATTGTTTGGCATTTTCGGTGTACAGAATTAAAAAAAACGTGTAAATACTCCAGCAGCTTTTAAATATTAATATTAACATATATTCATGCCTTTATTTCAGTATATGTTCATAAAATTGATTTTGTTTTTCGGTTTAAACTTTTTTTAAGCGTAAAACTACTTACGTAAAACTGATTGAATTTAGATAAAGGAAAGATGATTGTATTTTTAAATATATTTTAATTTAATAGCCTAAGTTGAAACTCTCATAACAGTATGCTAAAATATTATGCTAATCAAATAAAAATTGTAATCGTTATTTTTGGAGCTCGATCGCGAATAAATGGGAAAGAGGCGTGACTATATGCATATATGTATGATCGCAATACGACATGAAATCCAAACATTGATCTATATCATGATTAAAATAATTTAAAAATTAAAACATTGTTTAAAATACTTATAAAAATATTCACTGAGAAATACTTGGATTTTTGAGCCCAATGTCGTGATGCTTAATGATACTCGTAATAATTACAAGCTTACTGCTGAATAGCTCTGCTGCTTTTTTCTGTGGTCTTAGTAAATTGTGAAAATCACGCCGCCAGTCGTGGACTACAATATAACGACAGCAAGAGGAATGTATGTTCTTTTGGGCTAGCAATAAAGGTATACACAGTACATATAAAACTGATGGGAACTTCACTAAAGAGAGTAAAATATTTTAAGTATCTGGGACATTATGGTAGCTTCTGGACTGCGGAAAAATTCAGCCATTTACAGGGACAGAACCTTATTTAAGAGAGCCAACATGATAGCTTGCAGGTTTGTTGGTTGTTCTACCCTGTTTAGAGTTTCTGTTCTTTCTTCTACACGATCATCTTCAGAACTTGAAACAATACTTGACAATTCGGGGTGTTTCTTCAGAAAGAAGGTAAACTATCTTAGACGTGTGGTTTCTGAAAAGGAGGGTTCAGACGCATCCCCAGAAAGTCAAAGCTACACCTAAAGACAGAACTGAAGAACGAGCATTTCTGGGATTATGATCTTAGTATAGAAGATTCGTAAAGGACAGCTCAACCATTATATAGACTGACAGAGGAAAAACGAACTATCAATTCGTACAGTTCGTGCGAATGTTCTTTCGCTGAATTAAAAAACATGGTTATGTGAGACACCTATACATGGATACCCGGCATGAGAAAGACAGTTTATTGTTGATACTGACACCTATAGGTGGAGTACTCTCGCAAAATCTGTGTGAACATGCGGTGGTCATTGCTTATTTTCAAAGTATTGTCGTATGCCGAAAAAAAATATTACAACACAAAAAAAAGAACTACTTGCCGTTGTTAAAATCGTACAGCACTTCTACATGTATTTTCTGGGACAACCATTTCATTTTCGCACGAACTATGTAGCGTTAAACTGGCTGTTGCAGTTTTAAAATCCAGAAAAACAAGTGGCTCGATGGATAGAAAAGCTGCAGGAATTCGACTTCTCTATAGAACACCATAACCGTTGGGGAAGAAAAGTTCTAGAGTGGCAACCTCGTACTGGCAAACGCAGTGTAGGGCGCCCCTCGACTAGATGGAACGATGACCAGCGCGATTTTGCGGGAAGTTGATGGATGCAGGTGGCTCAGGACCGTGCTTTGTGGCAATCAATGTTCAAAAGTGGACTAAGATAGGCTGAAATGATGATGATGATGATGATAAAACACAAAGTTGGAATAACTCACATAAATGCTGATGCGTTATCGGCTGCCTTGATCACGCAGGCCTTGCAAAAGGAGATTAAAGTGATAACTACGTGATCCTTTGAGCAACGAATGGACAAGCAACCGGGTGATTCAAATGCTCATCATAGAGTGGAAAAAGCGAGGAGCATGTAAACCTCCTTACTAAAGCCAACATACAAGGTGTCGACGAAAGAACATTGGTCTGGCTTCATAACCCAGCGCGGAAGGTGAAATCACTGAACCTCCAACCTCGATAGGCAGATTTTATGGAAGAGACTAAATTATCTCAGCTTGATAGAATAAATGACTACAGAACTGTGCGCGAAATCAATTTATTGAAACCATAAAGTTTAAAATAAAACTGCTGTTTGTAATAACGTTGCCGAAAGAATTATCGAACATAAGTACATAAGTATATCGGATGACATATTTTTTTTAAATGAGATTAGATAAGATGAATCTAAATGTAGCAAACTAGTGTAATGTTTTGTATTTATTTTCTTGATTTCTTTCATTTCCATTGATTCAATTGATTAAATTTTATTCATTTTAGGAATTCAGTTAGACGGGCTTTGCTATTGAGTGATAATTGTCAATAAATGATTTTAAAAGAAAATTAAAAAAAATGCCTTCGAGATAACTGTTTTTATTCAGTTGAGAATTTATCAAATCTCAAAACAAATATAATGTAATTATAATTTTAAATAAAATGTAATTAATTAATATTTTTTTTCATTGACATTTACATATATTATTCGATTCATGTTTAATTATGGTTGTTCTTCTTCTTTTTTGATCGTGTCAATTAGCTACCAAATCGAGACATTTTGTCGAGTAATAATTTTCCTGTTATATTTTATTAGGTATATACGAGTATGTAATATCTTCAAGCTACAAGACTTCAACATTTTTATCGACAGTAAATCGATAGTTCACTTTTACCTGAAGATTTGCTGGACTGATGAAGACAAAACAAAAGTACAATTTTGGTATAAAATTGAATTTTCCAATCACTGTACACTTTCACGAGCATTTGCTGCATAATAATCTATTACTACCAAACATCAAAACTCGAAATATACACAGAAATTACAAAATTCAATAAAAACACTACGGCCACTTTGCGAGTTGGCGGCAAAAGTTGTCTCATACGATGGGTATCGTAAGGAATCTCGTGGTGTCGTAAAGGTAGCGAAATAACCGTATCGAAAGCCCACCGATATAATTCACAGGCCCATGAAAGACAGCAGCGTCTAAAGTGCGAGGCACTGCGACTGCCAATCCACCAAGTGTAGCTTGTTAGAGTTTTAAGTTCAGCGGTGGCCTATTAGGAATCGGTGATGATGATGATACATAAATACATACAGTCACGCCTTTTTTTCGTGTAAGGGGTAGGCAGAGGCCACTTACGTAGCCCATGATGATGACATGTGTTAAGAATGAATTATAAATAAAGTTAAAGTTATTTAGGATACGCTGTGATAGCTCAGTGGCCGGGAGCTTGCCTTAAATGAGAAAAGTACGCGAGTTACCTGAGTTCGATCCCCAGTGTCGGTATATATCTTAATTATTCTGCAATTTGGAGTGCTGATTTATCACGTGCTCAGCACAGAACATTGTGAGGAAACCGGCATGTACGAGGAATAAAATATTTCGCGGACATGTAAAGTCCGCTAACTCGCATTGGAGCAGCGTGGCGGACTCTATCCTGCTCCAAAACTCCTTAAGTAATGAGAGGAGGCCTGTACTAAGCTGTAGAACATTTATATATCTTTACTTTTTATTTAAGATATATACGCTATCTAATTTTATTGTCGCTGTTAGATATTTAAGAACGGAAATCCGCCATGGACAATCAAAGTTATAATATTTCTTTTTAAGTTTCATTTAATCCGACCACACAATTGTTTGGCATTTTCGGTGTACAGAATTAAAAAAAACGTGTAAATACTCCAGCAGCTTTTAAATATTAATATTAACATATATTCATGCCTTTATTTCAGTATATGTTCATAAAATTGATTTTGTTTTTCGGTTTAAACTTTTTTTAAGCGTAAAACTACTTACGTAAAACTGATTGAATTTAGATAAAGGAAAGATGATTGTATTTTTAAATATATTTTAATTTAATAGCCTAAGTTGAAACTCTCATAACAGTATGCTAAAATATTATGCTAATCAAATAAAAATTGTAATCGTTATTTTTGGAGCTCGATCGCGAATAAATGGGAAAGAGGCGTGACTATATGCATATATGTATGATCGCAATACGACATGAAATCCAAACATTGATCTATATCATGATTAAAATAATTTAAAAATTAAAACATTGTTTAAAATACTTATAAAAATATTCACTGAGAAATACTTGGATTTTTGAGCCCAATGTCGTGATGCTTAATGATACTCGTAATAATTACAAGCTTACTGCTGAATAGCTCTGCTGCTTTTTTCTGTGGTCTTAGTAAATTGTGAAAATCACGCCGCCAGTCGTGGACTACAATATAACGACAGCAAGAGGAATGTATGTTCTTTTGGGCTAGCAATAAAGGTATACACAGTACATATAAAACTGATGGGAACTTCACTAAAGAGAGTAAAATATTTTAAGTATCTGGGACATTATGGTAGCTTCTGGACTGCGGAAAAATTCAGCCATTTACAGGGACAGAACCTTATTTAAGAGAGCCAACATGATAGCTTGCAGGTTTGTTGGTTGTTCTACCCTGTTTAGAGTTTCTGTTCTTTCTTCTACACGATCATCTTCAGAACTTGAAACAATACTTGACAATTCGGGGTGTTTCTTCAGAAAGAAGGTAAACTATCTTAGACGTGTGGTTTCTGAAAAGGAGGGTTCAGACGCATCCCCAGAAAGTCAAAGCTACACCTAAAGACAGAACTGAAGAACGAGCATTTCTGGGATTATGATCTTAGTATAGAAGATTCGTAAAGGACAGCTCAACCATTATATAGACTGACAGAGGAAAAACGAACTATCAATTCGTACAGTTCGTGCGAATGTTCTTTCGCTGAATTAAAAAACATGGTTATGTGAGACACCTATACATGGATACCCGGCATGAGAAAGACAGTTTATTGTTGATACTGACACCTATAGGTGGAGTACTCTCGCAAAATCTGTGTGAACATGCGGTGGTCATTGCTTATTTTCAAAGTATTGTCGTATGCCGAAAAAAAATATTACAACACAAAAAAAAGAACTACTTGCCGTTGTTAAAATCGTACAGCACTTCTACATGTATTTTCTGGGACAACCATTTCATTTTCGCACGAACTATGTAGCGTTAAACTGGCTGTTGCAGTTTTAAAATCCAGAAAAACAAGTGGCTCGATGGATAGAAAAGCTGCAGGAATTCGACTTCTCTATAGAACACCATAACCGTTGGGGAAGAAAAGTTCTAGAGTGGCAACCTCGTACTGGCAAACGCAGTGTAGGGCGCCCCTCGACTAGATGGAACGATGACCAGCGCGATTTTGCGGGAAGTTGATGGATGCAGGTGGCTCAGGACCGTGCTTTGTGGCAATCAATGTTCAAAAGTGGACTAAGATAGGCTGAAATGATGATGATGATGATGATAAAACACAAAGTTGGAATAACTCACATAAATGCTGATGCGTTATCGGCTGCCTTGATCACGCAGGCCTTGCAAAAGGAGATTAAAGTGATAACTACGTGATCCTTTGAGCAACGAATGGACAAGCAACCGGGTGATTCAAATGCTCATCATAGAGTGGAAAAAGCGAGGAGCATGTAAACCTCCTTACTAAAGCCAACATACAAGGTGTCGACGAAAGAACATTGGTCTGGCTTCATAACCCAGCGCGGAAGGTGAAATCACTGAACCTCCAACCTCGATAGGCAGATTTTATGGAAGAGACTAAATTATCTCAGCTTGATAGAATAAATGACTACAGAACTGTGCGCGAAATCAATTTATTGAAACCATAAAGTTTAAAATAAAACTGCTGTTTGTAATAACGTTGCCGAAAGAATTATCGAACATAAGTACATAAGTATATCGGATGACATATTTTTTTTAAATGAGATTAGATAAGATGAATCTAAATGTAGCAAACTAGTGTAATGTTTTGTATTTATTTTCTTGATTTCTTTCATTTCCATTGATTCAATTGATTAAATTTTATTCATTTTAGGAATTCAGTTAGACGGGCTTTGCTATTGAGTGATAATTGTCAATAAATGATTTTAAAAGAAAATTAAAAAAAATGCCTTCGAGATAACTGTTTTTATTCAGTTGAGAATTTATCAAATCTCAAAACAAATATAATGTAATTATAATTTTAAATAAAATGTAATTAATTAATATTTTTTTTCATTGACATTTACATATATTATTCGATTCATGTTTAATTATGGATGTTCTTCTTCTTTTTTGATCGTGTCAATTAGCTACCAAATCGAGACATTTTGTCGAGTAATAATTTTCCTGTTATATTTTATTAGGTATATATGTAATATCTTCAAGCTACAAGACTTCAACATTTTTATCGACAGTAAATCGATAGTTCACTTTTACCTGAAGATTTGCTGGACTGATGAAGACAAAACAAAAGTACAATTTTGGTATAAAATTGAATTTTCCAATCACTGTACACTTTCACGAGCATTTGCTGCATAATAATCTATTACTACCAAACATCAAAACTCGAAATATACACAGAAATTACAAAATTCAATAAAAACACTACGGCCACTTTGCGAGTTGGCGGCAAAAGTTGTCTCATACGATGGGTATCGTAAGGAATCTCGTGGTGTCGTAAAGGTAGCGAAATAACCGTATCGAAAGCCCACCGATATAATTCACAGGCCCATGAAAGACAGCAGCGTCTAAAGTGCGAGGCACTGCGACTGCCAATCCACCAAGTGTAGCTTGTTAGAGTTTTAAGTTCAGCGGTGGCCTATTAGGAATCGGTGATGATGATGATACATAAATACATACAGTCACGCCTTTTTTTCGTGTAAGGGGTAGGCAGAGGCCACTTACGTAGCCCATGATGATGACATGTGTTAAGAATGAATTATAAATAAAGTTAAAGTTATTTAGGATACGCTGTGATAGCTCAGTGGCCGGGAGCTTGCCTTAAATGAGAAAAGTACGCGAGTTACCTGAGTTCGATCCCCAGTGTCGGTATATATCTTAATTATTCTGCAATTTGGAGTGCTGATTTATCACGTGCTCAGCACAGAACATTGTGAGGAAACCGGCATGTACGAGGAATAAAATATTTCGCGGACATGTAAAGTCCGCTAACTCGCATTGGAGCAGCGTGGCGGACTCTATCCTGCTCCAAAACTCCTTAAGTAATGAGAGGAGGCCTGTACTAAGCTGTAGAACATTTATATATCTTTACTTTTTATTTAAGATATACGCTATCTAATTTTATTGTCGCTGTTAGATATTTAAGAACGGAAATCCGCCATGGACAATCAAAGTTATAATATTTCTTTTTAAGTTTCATTTAATCCGACCACACAATTGTTTGGCATTTTCGGTGTACAGAATTAAAAAAAACGTGTAAATACTCCAGCAGCTTTTAAATATTAATATTAACATATATTCATGCCTTTATTTCAGTATATGTTCATAAAATTGATTTTGTTTTTCGGTTTAAACTTTTTTTAAGCGTAAAACTACTTACGTAAAACTGATTGAATTTAGATAAAGGAAAGATGATTGTATTTTTAAATATATTTTAATTTAATAGCCTAAGTTGAAACTCTCATAACAGTATGCTAAAATATTATGCTAATCAAATAAAAATTGTAATCGTTATTTTTGGAGCTCGATCGCGAATAAATGGGAAAGAGGCGTGACTATATGCATATATGTATGATCGCAATACGACATGAAATCCAAACATTGATCTATATCATGATTAAAATAATTTAAAAATTAAAACATTGTTTAAAATACTTATAAAAATATTCACTGAGAAATACTTGGATTTTTGAGCCCAATGTCGTGATGCTTAATGATACTCGTAATAATTACAAGCTTACTGCTGAATAGCTCTGCTGCTTTTTTCTGTGGTCTTAGTAAATTGTGAAAATCACGCCGCCAGTCGTGGACTACAATATAACGACAGCAAGAGGAATGTATGTTCTTTTGGGCTAGCAATAAAGGTATACACAGTACATATAAAACTGATGGGAACTTCACTAAAGAGAGTAAAATATTTTAAGTATCTGGGACATTATGGTAGCTTCTGGACTGCGGAAAAATTCAGCCATTTACAGGGACAGAACCTTATTTAAGAGAGCCAACATGATAGCTTGCAGGTTTGTTGGTTGTTCTACCCTGTTTAGAGTTTCTGTTCTTTCTTCTACACGATCATCTTCAGAACTTGAAACAATACTTGACAATTCGGGGTGTTTCTTCAGAAAGAAGGTAAACTATCTTAGACGTGTGGTTTCTGAAAAGGAGGGTTCAGACGCATCCCCAGAAAGTCAAAGCTACACCTAAAGACAGAACTGAAGAACGAGCATTTCTGGGATTATGATCTTAGTATAGAAGATTCGTAAAGGACAGCTCAACCATTATATAGACTGACAGAGGAAAAACGAACTATCAATTCGTACAGTTCGTGCGAATGTTCTTTCGCTGAATTAAAAAACATGGTTATGTGAGACACCTATACATGGATACCCGGCATGAGAAAGACAGTTTATTGTTGATACTGACACCTATAGGTGGAGTACTCTCGCAAAATCTGTGTGAACATGCGGTGGTCATTGCTTATTTTCAAAGTATTGTCGTATGCCGAAAAAAAATATTACAACACAAAAAAAAGAACTACTTGCCGTTGTTAAAATCGTACAGCACTTCTACATGTATTTTCTGGGACAACCATTTCATTTTCGCACGAACTATGTAGCGTTAAACTGGCTGTTGCAGTTTTAAAATCCAGAAAAACAAGTGGCTCGATGGATAGAAAAGCTGCAGGAATTCGACTTCTCTATAGAACACCATAACCGTTGGGGAAGAAAAGTTCTAGAGTGGCAACCTCGTACTGGCAAACGCAGTGTAGGGCGCCCCTCGACTAGATGGAACGATGACCAGCGCGATTTTGCGGGAAGTTGATGGATGCAGGTGGCTCAGGACCGTGCTTTGTGGCAATCAATGTTCAAAAGTGGACTAAGATAGGCTGAAATGATGATGATGATAAAACACAAAGTTGGAATAACTCACATAAATGCTGATGCGTTATCGGCTGCCTTGATCACGCAGGCCTTGCAAAAGGAGATTAAAGTGATAACTACGTGATCCTTTGAGCAACGAATGGACAAGCAACCGGGTGATTCAAATGCTCATCATAGAGTGGAAAAAGCGAGGAGCATGTAAACCTCCTTACTAAAGCCAACATACAAGGTGTCGACGAAAGAACAGTGGTCTGGCTTCATAACCCAGCGCGGAAGGTGAAATCACTGAACCTCCAACCTCGATAGGCAGGCCCCTATACGATAGTGACTCGGCTCAACGTGACATAGAATCCAGCGCCCAACAAAATTGTAAAATTGCACATTTCGACCGATTGGCGATATCACGGATTTAATGAGCATCTTTAAGAGCATGATAGTTACGAAAATTCTATAACTCTGTATCTTCCCCTTAACGCGAAGTTTCTAAAACATTATATCTTCCGCTTAACGAAGAGCGAAGTTTCAAGAATGTTATATCTTTCCCTCAACGAATAACGATGTTGCAATAACGTTATATTAGTTATAACAAAAAGCGAAATTTATGTTATTATTTCTAGTTTAAACACTTCTAGTCTAGTTAAATTGATATTTAGAATTTTCTTTTCAGATTTTATAGAATTTTCTCAATCATTTATTAATTTCAGCCTGTCACTAGTACACTGCTGAACATAGGCCTCCCCCCTAGGTGGCCATAAAAGTTTGTAGCTCTCATTTTAAGAGATCTTGCCCTAATGCCACGCTTGGCAGGCGGGTTGGCAACCGCAGTTTATTTATTCAGACGTTCCAGGAAGATGCTGCCGCCCATTTACGAGTTTCATTTTCCCTCTATCGACTTTTACGACACCCACGGGATGGAAGATTCTCTTAGGCCACTACCACACGGCGTTATAGAATTTTTTTTGATGAGGTGACGAGACTAGCAAAGTTCACCTGATGGTTAGAGCAACTTCTGCCCTTAACAAGTGCAATGTCGCCCAGAACATTTCTGTGGGGTATCACATTGCGCCCGTCACTCCGAGATATCAGTTCTAAATCTCGTATGCCCAGTGATTACACTAGCTCTCAGTGCCCTTCAGATTGAAACAAAGTAATGTTTGCACACTACTGCTTCGCGGCAGAATACATACATATTACGGCCATAATAACTTTCGGGAAGCACAATAAATGAAATCGTTTAAAAATTGTATTCCCACGTTCACAGAGTTATAGATGAACATGTTCTAAAGAAACTATATTCTCCTTCAAGTGCTTATCCTATTTGATATTCAAAGACTTTAATAAAAATAATTAAAGATAAATAAATGTTGGATGCTGCACGGTAACCCTAGAGATAATGATGAATTTTCTATTTTACGAGCAAGACACAAAAAAGGATCCAAAAATATGTTATGCTTTATATAAGGCACAAATCCAGGTCTTTGAAATAAACCAATATGTCTATGGTCTTATTTGTAAACTTTGCTGGTTTGAAAACACTGGTTATCCAAATATAATAACACTAGCGATACCGAAGATACATTAATGAATCTGACGTTTGTATGAGTTTTTTTAAAGTGCATTCCAAAAGCCAGCTTCATCATATAATATTCCCTTATGCAGTGAATGGATACTTTAAACTATTTATATATTACAGAAGATTCTGTTCTTAAATGTTCAATAAACATTAGCAAGAGACCAGGTAGTGAATTCCATCACTATTTATCAATAAGTTTACCTTATCCATTACTCAACATAGTTGGAGCTATTTCAGACATATGTTAAAAAGCAATGATTTTACCCATTCATAACAGCAGCTCGCGGGATCAACAATTCAACTTTCAAACGTTTTTTTAAGAGTTAATCCATCTGGGTTTGAAACCAGTTCACTCGCGTATGATGAGCGCCCGGCCTGTGAACTACCATGGCTTTCAAACGTTTATATATTTAATTCGAATTAAAATTTTATTTAACTGTAAATATAATACAAAATTTCATAGAAATATAACCCTGTGAAGTTTATCTCTTAGCCTAATTTTAAGATTAATGCCATTTAAATAAAACGGGTCTCTGCTTTGTAACAAAGACTTATTAAGGGAGGATGGAAAGCGACTATGGGTATGACTTAGCGACTTGACTGATGAGTTAACTGACGTTTAAAGAACTTTCTCTTTGTTGTTGAGCAGCTTAAATTAATGTTATTATCTGGAGTAGTTCAATATTATAAATACGATCCTTCTTTATTTATTTGCTTGACCTTATTTCCATATAGTTTTTATTTTTTTCTGCCCATAACAAATGCCGGTAGCTACTTAGACGGATTCATGAATCCTACCGCCAGTGAAAAACTATAAATTAAAATCCAGTTGCTATTGTTACTTGTAGGTGATACGTTTGCGAAGATAATTTAAGTATATTGTAGTATTTAAGTTGTATATATGTATTGTAGTATGTATATATGTATTTATAACATGAAACATTATAGAGCAAACAGATAAGCTGATTTGTACCAGCTACACGTTCGTACACGAAATAGACCGAACAATACGATCGAAGGACTGCATAATTTACGTGTTGACAAATATTGGCATTGGCTTAGATTGAAACCTATAGCATTTGAGTTGACAGGCGCTTAGGAAGGCCGCTAGTTAAATTTTGACCGACTTTAATTTGCCAATAAAAATATTTTCCCCTTGATAATATAGTAAGTATTATCGACTATGGCTATCGTATCACACTGAATTACAAAAGGACTATTTCAAAAAAACCACTCTGTTTATATCCGCTAAATATTTTGAGACTTACATTGAATATTTCAGTAGAGTGCTACAGTCCCAATCCGAAGCTATAGAGTCGAAAACGTTAGCGTTCGCTTTAAATTTCGTAGCATATCAGTGAACCTGTGAACCGATTCCCGGTGCTGGCGCCACTAAAATTTGTCGATTGCAATTTTAAGTGCCGATTTACCACATGCTTGGCGGTAAAGGTAATCATGGTCTGAGAAATAAAAATTATAACACTCTCAAAAAGAGGAGGCCTCGACAGTGGGTCATTTATAGGCTGTTGCTTTTTTTATTTAAAAAGCGATGCCCACAGTAGGATTTCTCCGGTATCGTGAGTGCGTTTTACAAACATACATTTCACATGCACAACACAACCAGACCCGAAAACGAACAATTTGTATTTTGCACAAATGTTGGCTTCGGCTGCGAATCGAACACAGGACCCGCGGCGTAGAAGTCAGGTACGCTAACCACTAGACCACGCGGTCGTCGTGCCTTATTTTTTTACTCTTAGTTAAAACTTTAATGGAACAGAATTATCCCGTACAATAAGTATAAAATAGTTTTTTTAATTTCGTCGTTTATTCATTTTGTAATTTATTAATAAAGTTTATTTACACCTTGGCTATTAATTAGTAAAACTTTACGCTTATTAATTAAATGAAAATCGGACTATTTAGTACCTTATTCATCCTATCTTATCGCCTAAGCGTTACTTGGGATGTAAAAAATTAAACACACGACTAATAGCTCCCAGGCAATGGCCGATGAATATAAATACTTCGATCACATGTAAAGTTCATCAAACCACAATAGAGCAACGTGACGGACTCTTCCCAGCTACAATTCCCTCTCAAAAATGAGAGGACGCCTGTGCTCAGCAGAACATCTTCGTTTTCGTTTACTTTACTGAACCTAATATTTGCAAAACATAAATGGTATGGTAACTGTCTACATTTGAACCCACTTGAGATCGAATCGAAAAGTAATACAACCGGGGATGTAAGTTTCATAAGGCACAAGAAGGTAATCATTATACAAGATAATGAGCCCAGATGATGTTAATTCACTCACGCCTAGAAGGATCTTATACTGGACCTGTCTGGGAAGACTGATGCCGATACAGAGTTTCACAAATTGCCACGTAGGTACTTCGTAAATTAGAAATAGGTTACGTTATTCGTTTTATTGAACAGCCATAATAAGTCCCATAATTCGGTAAAAAAACTAAACTACGAAATGAGGCTAAAATAAAATAAAGTTTTGTAAATAATAAAATTATTCATAAAATAATGATGCAACCTCCTATTGAGTTTTAGTCAGATAAGACTTTCTTTTTTGTTTTTTTTTAAAGAAACACATAATTATGTGATATGATTCCTACGCAGGAATCCGTCTAGGTAGGTACCACCCCAGGGCCAGTTATTCTGCCGTGAAGCAGTAGTGTGCAAGCATTACTGTGTTTCGGTTTGAAGGGCACTCTGAGCTAGCATAATCACTGGCCATATGAAACTTAAGAACTGATGTCTCCGGGTGACGGGCGCAGTGTGGTGTCACACAGAAATATTCTGGGTGACACAGCATTTGTTGTGGGCGGACGTTGCACTTACCATCAGGTGAACGTTTTGCATGTTTCGTCACTTTATACAATAAAAAAAAATATTAGGACCGATTATTCTAGTCATGCATTGTCTTCGAGGCAATCTTAACTTTAGTATTCTTCTTTTCCTCCAGATAAAGACAACTTTTTTAACAAATGCACCTAAATCTGTTTTAGAGCAGCAGATGTCATTTGACAGAATTTTCGTTAAAAAGTTGTATAAGGGTAAACAACCTTTTAAGGTAAATTCTGGGTCCCCGCTGCCGGCACCTCTAAAATTGTTATTTTAAGTGCTGATTTACCACGTGCTCGGCGGTGAAGAAAAACATCGTGAGGAAACCTGCATGTTTGAGAAATAAAAAGTATTTCGAAGACATGTGAAGTCCGCCAATCCGCATTGCAGCAGCGTGGCGGATTCTTCCTAGCTCCAAAACCCTCTCAGAAATGAGAGGAGGCATGTGCTCAGCAGTGGGACATTTATAGGCTGAAACTTTTTTTACTTTAAGGGCTTATAACGTATTTTACCTTTAAGATATTTTAAATTAAAGCTAAATATTTTAGCTTAGAAATCGGTGCTTTTCGGCCGTCGAAAAAAGCGTTTTGTTATTTTATTTTTAATTTCTTTTTATATTTTCAAAAACGATGCCCCCACAAGAGGATTTATCCTGCGTCGTGGGTGCATTTTACATACATTAATTCCACATGCACAATCACCCAGACCCGGAACAACTATCTGTAGGTCATACAAATATTTGTCCTGGCGGGAATCGAACCCGCGACCCGCGGCGCAGAAGTCAAGCGCTTAACCACTGCGCTCTTTAATTAAGATATTTTATTATAAAAAAACCTAGCCATGTGGTGGCGGCCTAAGAGAATCTACCACCCCATTTCATACCGTGGGTGTCGTAAGACAGTGGGAAAATAAAAATCAAGACATGAGCAGCATGCGTATCCATAGCGTGGCAACTAGGGCAAAATACGTCCAAAATGAGACTAAAAACGTTTGTAGCTAACTATGGGGGAGGCCTACGTTCAGCAGTGGACTTGTGGTAGGCTGAAACGATGACGATGACGATTAAAAAAATATAATATTTTGAAATAACAATATGAATACGTCGCGTGAGACACTGCAAAACTTAAGTCGATGTTGTTTGTCTAATTTGCAACTAAAAATACTTTTTCCACCCTCAACCTTATCAGTAAAACTCGCGATGGCTACGCGATTTAAAAACTGAGCCGGAAGCCTTTAAGCATTATCTGGACGCATATTTAAGCGAACCCTTCATTCGTTAAGAAATAACTGCAAATCATTCACCGTAATGGCGTCATCAGTCGCACGTTGTCAAGATTTACGATTTCATTTCATCTAACGTATAAATTAAGGCAACCCAGAAAACATTACGTCTTCAAGAGCATACGAAAATTATTATTATTGGACAATTATTTTTACAGCGTATATAAATATTATTCAATAAGTATTTATATATTTATATTTTATTTATAAGTGCTACGAAAACATTATTCAGCAAGTTAACTACTTCACTAGAAAGGTACATCAATATTATTTTGTACTAACTTTTAAGCCAACTAATATTATTATTAACGATAAACTATTCTTTAAATTTTTGAAGATTCTTATTTCATCTTGATTTTTTTCTTGCTTCTATTTTTCCCTCCCTCTTGTAACACATATTTGAATCTAGAGGAAGACATTTTTGCAAAAAATATGAAATATTGGTGCTAATATAATAAATAATAGCCGAAGTAGAGATCGTTTTCATAACTTTCACAATTGAGAGTAGTTACTACTTAGTTCATTTTTAGGGGATTTTGCCATAGTTGCCACGCTTGGCAGGCGGGTTGGCAACCGTAATTTATTTATTCAGATATTCCAGGAAGATGCTGCTGCCCATCCCTTGGGTTTTATTTTTCATCCGTCGACTTTTACGACACCCACGGTATAAGATGGGGTGGTAGATTCTCATAGGCCGCCATCAGACGGCACATTCGCCTCAAAATAAGAGCTACAAACTTTTGAGGCAATCTATGAGGGAGGCCTATGTTCAGCAGTGGACTAGTGATATGCTGAAATAATCCTGATGATCACTAATTAGTTACTCTATTTATTAAATATACAAAAGTGTGTTATTTCCTTTGGGTAGTTATTTTCCTAATGATTTCTTATATTTTCGCGAATATAACACATTTAATAAAACTAGTTTTACGGATTTTATCGCGTTTAATTTTAAACTATTTACAGCCCGATTTATAGCTTTATAGCTATTTACAGCTTTACAGTACCCATGGTGACAGGGGGACTAAGGTTACAGTTTATTTTGATCTACTGTTGTTTCTGTAACCAGATTATCATTTATAGTAACAATGAGCGCATAAACTTAGGCCTGTCCTGTGATATGATAATAATGTGTAGCAAGATGACGTGAATCGACTGTGTGATGTGACAGTGAAATTCGTAGACAAAATGTCCTCCAATGAGGACGAAGATGCTTTTGCTTCGTTGTTGAAGTTGACTTCTTTGTCCTTGCCGAATTATCGTCTATCAACTGAACAATAATTTAAAACAGAATATCTGAACCATTGCTATTTATAACATATATATAATATTTCCTAAATTATTATATACATGTTTTTAATATTGGTTTGTCGTGTCAGGTCGTGCGATTTATTTGAATGTGTGAGTTGAGAAAAAAGATTCTTTACTATACAGAGTGCACTATTGTGCATATCTTTGCTTGAATATATACGAAAAGGCCTTGAACATGTGCTCCTCTAAGAGATCAGTTCATGAAAACTTTTTAAATCAAACCGATATGTGATAATTAGAAATATGATGACATAACATATTAAGTATTAATTTGTGTTGTGTTACACGACTATATATCGTCGTCATTCTGCCAAAACCAGTTAAATGCACAATAATGCAGTTTGAAAGTTCACTGTAGATTGTTTTGTTAAATACTAGCTTTCATTAATATTTTTAGATTTTTTCCGATGCATTATTTATCCTTCTGTAGAAGTCAAGACTAGTTGATTCGATTATCCTTATAGAAATAGATAAAAATTAGAAATTATCTTCGAGATGAGTGCATTTCTTCACTTTTGCCTGGCAATTATGCAAAATTGTTATTTGATAAATTTGAACCTTTAAGTATCAATTTGTAATAATGTGTAGAAGCAGATGTTCATTTTACCATTATACCTAGTCCGGCCATAAGTTCTGTTACAAACGAAAATGATTTTTTTTTTAATGAAGTAATGTAATACTATTAAAATATATACCTACATATTTATTATGCTCAGCAAAAAATAAAAAAAATGTTCTATTCGCAATGGCCATCTTTGGCTTTTATACAGGACTTTAATCTGTTTGGCCACGACTTTATGGATTTACGCCCTGTTTCCAAGGGAAATTTCGCCAAAGCTTGCTCCAAAGATTTTTTAAGAGACTCAATGTTGCCGTGTCGTTTAGAGCAGGCCATGTCCTCTAAAACTGACCAGAATTTGAAGTCTAAAGGCTTGAGGTCTGGGCCAGATGAGAGCCAGTCTTCAGCTCTTATAAAGTCCGTAACGTTGGTTTCAAGCCAGGCTTGGGTAGTTCGTGCCTTGTGACCGGGTGCAGAGTCCTGCTGGAAAGTCCATGGTATATTTTTTAAAAGTGGGTGCTAGGAGGTTTCACAACATGATCCAAGACTGTATCTCGATACACTTTGACTGAAGTTTTCACTCCTTTTTCACAAAAATGTAGTTTTGTGTCTTCTTGATAAGACACGCCCCACCAAACCATCACTAGCTCAGGTTGATGACCACGTTGTACCTTTTTCAACCACTTGAGTAGCTTATTTAGAATTGTGAGCGTGCACTTTATCATTTTGCTTATTATAGTGTTCTTCAATCGTGAAAATTTTTCATCGGTAAAGAGGATATTTCTGTGCCTTCACCTGCGTATCGCGACAGAAGGCGTTTTGATCGATCCACTCTCTTTAATTGTAAAGATTGATTTAGGGCATGTCCTGTATATCGACGATAAGCACCGAGTTTCAGGTCTTGTTTTATAATGCGCGACAGAGTCCTAGCGGGAATCTTCCTTTCTCGCGATAACATTTTTTGCTTCCTAATAGGGTTTCGACGAATTCTGGCTTTAACAGCATTAACAGCCTTTGTAGTTCTAACAGCACGAGGCCGCCCCGATCTTTTCTGGTCTTCGACAGAGGAAGTGTTGTTTTATCTGTTTATAGTACGATATACGAACATACTGCTGATGCCAAGCTTTTGAAGTGTCTGGAATATGACCGACGGCTCCATACCCACTTTGTGCAAGGGGATCACTGCAATCCTATTTTCTTTAATACACTATTCCATATTGTAATTTGATAATGAACACGAAAAAAATATGTAAAATGGCGCAAAATCGAAAGAAGTTTTTAAAATAATATACGTGTTCCAAATTCAAAATAATTAAAACGTTGAAAAAAAAGAAACGTAACAGTATTTATGGCCAGACTAGTTACATATGTAGAAAATGTTGTGTCTATTGAATGGTATCAGAAGAACGGGAAAAAAGAGTTAGACATAGTTTTAGTCAGTTTTGCCTGACGAAAAAATTAAGGATTTTTCATTTATTCATTTTATACTCATACATTAACATTACATTTTATATATATATTTTTTTGGACATGTTAATATCCGAAACTATTGAAGGGATTTGTATGAAATTCGGTAAGTAGATAGATAAGGCAAAGGATAATCTCAGCTACTTTGCACTACATTGCTGGACATTGCTACTGAGCTTGATTAAAAGATCAATGTAAATAAATATTCTCTATCTGCTTCGCTACCGAGTTCAGTATAATAATCGTAGGGCCTTTGTCCAGGAGAACCATGGTTTTCGACCATCTGCCGGTCGTTAGAATATTATTTGACAGCCAGCAGGTCGGACATGCAGTTGTCGTTTTCATTTGAAGTTGGTATATTTAGTCTTGCAACGCAATTGAATATATAATTTTCTAGATAATTATAAATAAAATTATAAGAGTGCGATACCCCACTGCAGAACAAAAGCCTCTCCCAAGAAACGCTCTCATAACCTGAACTTCGACTTCACGCATGGATCCAGTTGCTGCCAGCTGTCTAACGAAGATCATTGCTCTATCTTGCCAAGGAGCGTTTCACACTACATTTGCCTAAACGCAGTCTCGACTTTAAGACTCGCCTATTTCAGTGGTGGTTACCTATGCAAGAGATGTGACCAGCCTATTGCCACCTTAGTTTGCATACATGGAAAACTATGTTTGGTGACCCTGGTTCTCCAGCGGATTTCTTCGTTACGAATCTTTTCCTCTAGAGAAACCCCGAACTCTTATGTTGCTCTCTGAGTGTCTTTGTGCTTGTGAAATAGACGCACCGTAACGTCAGGATAGGCGACTCCGTCGTTGGATGTGTCGAGTGCAAGGCAGTGTAGTGCAAGGTGGCGACAATGGCTCCAGTACTGCCAAAAAATTAAACAAGACACCAAAAAATTGCCTTGCTGGAGCTCTGGCGTCGGCTCAATTAAAATAAAAAAAAACATGGGTTAAAAATACATCTTACTGCGCGAAAAGCTAGCAAATCCGCACATTATAAGTTTTTTACAACCAGCATATTTTAGAAATCCTTCGATAGATTATTAAATCTTGTAACATCATATATTAAAAAAAAATGCTATTCTACGAGACAGTGTGAGTGCAAAACAAAGATCAGTCTTAACATTGCGATTTCTCGCAACGGGAAACTCATATCAATACTTAAAATTCAGTTCTTTAATATCCCAACCTCTGCTATCGGAAATTATTCCTGAATGTTGGGCTATTTGTGCATGTCTGGAACATTTGACGACCGCGTAGCATAGTTGTTAGCGTACCTGACTTCTACGCCCCTAGTCCCGGGTTTGATTCCCAGCCGGAGCCAAAATTTGTGTAAGAACACAAATTGATGCTTCGGCTCTGGTTGTACTGTGCATGTGAAATGTACGAGTATGTCTGTAAAACGTATCCATATCTCTAACTTCTCAAGTTAGGAAAAATGTGAAATTAAAACCTATGTGAATAAAAGCAGCTGGAAGCGCTTTAAATGTTAGCAATAAAGCTCATCAAGTATCTACGATTTATGAGTGCTATTCACTTGAAGATAGCATTTGCTGCTTCAAGCGTGCGAAAAGCAGGTTGATTTTATACGCCGATTTTCTCAACCGTTGATTTACATTTAATGAAATAATAATGTGCATCGTTTTAATCATTTTGCATAATATAAAAATAAAATGATGCTGTCGTGCTTTCTTACTTTTTGTAAAGTATTAAGTAACGTGAGTACATTTAGCCGATCCTGGTTGTGAATTCAATTTTACACATACATATATACATAAGATCACGACTGTATCCCATAAGGGTAGTCAGAGACTGGGCACTCACTGCAAAAACATATGACTGCCACAATCCAGGTTTCACTAAAACAATATAATGCACTTGGTGTGAAAGGTGGTGAGCCCATCGCCATCATGCGCTGTTGGGTGCACAGTGCAGTTTAATTCCTTACTCGCCTTTTACGAGATCCATTGGATGAGATGGAGTGGTAGTATTCTTTTATCGAGCCGCCACCACACGGCTTCAATTTAACAGTGACTTTTTAAAAGTATTAGCAACTACTTTATTTTCGAGGTCTATATATCTTTAGTTTAAGATTGTTCAGTTTGTTATAATTTTGGAGGTATAATATTTATGGTATTCGGTTTTTTATATATTTCATATTTTTACAATTTGAGTAGTTATACAAATTCTGTACAATGATATAAAGTTGACGTGAAATCATATCTTATTTAATTAAACAACGGAGAATGGTCCATCATATCATGTTACTGTGGGAATTTCATTAGCTTATATAGAATATCTATGATAATGAGGACTTAAACTAAGCCTGGCAGTTTTCCCATTCTATTATTGTTCCAACTTGTTGAAATAGCTTTTAAGGTCCACTTTTGAGCTTTTTTCACTCTATTTACCTTGATTAAAGCTGACAAACTATTTATGACAATTAGTCTACCGAATGGAAAATGGTCATATAAGGTCAAGAAGGTGTGTTGCCCTTCAGTACTATGAATGTATTCGAATGTATATTAACTAATTATTTATTTGGTATGGCTTCTACTTTATGCTGGTATTCTGTAAAAGTATAGTACTTACTAGGCCGACCCGATCCATTTACGTGCCACAGCTGTGTTTCAACGTGGCTCCAACAAGAACAAATACGTATAATAATAACCACATCATTTCCCGTGGGGAGTCGGGAGAGTCGTCTTAGTGAATTTCTGCAAGGGCAGAATAACTCACGCTCATTTATGAGAGGGTTTTGGAGCCAGAAAGAGCCCTCTATGCTGTTACAATACGCGACTTCACATGTCTTCGAAATACTTTTAATCCTCACACATGCAGGTTTTCTCACGGTGTTTTCTTTCACCGCTGAGCACGTTGCATATCATCCCTAAAGTTGCAGTACAATATTAGACGTGCGGGCACCGGGAATCTAACTCAGGTCACTCGCGTAATATGAAATGAAAGGCAGGCGCCTGGCACCTGATCTACCACGGCTTTGACTCGATAAATGCGTGGCGAGTACAGCTAAACCTGTCTTCTTGGGAGCGACTTATGCCTAGTAGTCGATTTTTGAGGACTACATACATTTTCGGTGATGTAATTGCTGTTAGCCTTTTTGGCATTTGCAGCATCATCGGATACGACGACCTACAACGCGTGGAAAGAGTAAATATTGAACCATCTAAATAATAACACCATGTTTTATGCAAATAAATTAAATTTCATTTCATTTTGAATTTGAAAGAAACAATTACTTAAAAAAATACAAATACAGCATTAGTACAGATTCACTCGCCTGAACGTATTGATTTTTACAGAACGAGTGAATTGTTTTTTTTTTGTAACATATAAGGAATATGATTTGAACATTGAACACACAACAACGTATTTTTGTATGATTTCTGTTTACCTCTAAAATGATTTGATTGGATGCCAAAAAACTCATATTATGGTAAAGTTTTGTTTTTAATCGGAACATATGAAAAACGTACGTACGTGACTAATTAAATAGTTGACAAATTTTGGAAAATTTTGGAAAACAGTTTTTTGTCAGATAAGTCATTCATTACTTTGAATAAAAACCTGGAATGTATATAAATGTGCCATATAGACCAAAAATATGTAGGTGATAAAAAGGATACTAATATTTCTTAAATTCAAAAGTACTAAAATGTCGGACCCTCTGTTGTACTAGGGGATTATAACAAATTAAACATAATAACAGATTATGTTCAACCTATTTATATAATTTATACGAGTTAAGAATTATACGGTTAATTGTCTATGCACAATAAAGAGATTGCTGTTTTAATCGCATTAAGGATTTAATTTCTTGGCAACGTTTATATCGTTGATACAATAATACTGAGATATTTTTTAATTTCTTTTAATATATATATTTTCGGTGATGTAATTGCTTTTAGCCTTCTCGGCTTTTACAGCTTCATCGGATACTGTGCTCGCGGGCCAGGGGCCCGCGTGCCAGGTTTGGTTTGACCCAAACATAAATAAATAAATAAAAACTCCTACAAAAACCTCGAAGTTCGGACTGTGTCGCGTTCGCTGCGTGCTTTCGCGATTTCGAAAATCTTAAACATTTTAAGTCGTCTACTGACCGTCCGAAGGAGGCTGCGCGCGTCCATTCGGACTGTCGACTTGTGTGTCGGTAACTCTGGGCGGTGAGAACCGCCCTGGAACACGGATGAATCTTGTGTACGCGATGTGATTATTGATTTCTTTTAATGTCCAAACTTGTAAGAAGAGTGACATTTAGAAATATGAAAAAACATACAGTAGTAGCCGGAACTTAATACATTTTTATGGATATGCTTCGAAATTACACAACATACAAAATATTATATTATTAGGTACCACGACATTAAATATTTTTAATAGGGATTTGGGACTGTGAATAATTTCGCTGTTCCAGGGCGGGTTGGCGTTATTCACACGGTGATAATAAAATATTTCATTTTATTGAATACAATGTTATAATAAGATCGTTGAACCGATAACCATTGGGAAAGAAAGATTCTCGAGTGGCGACCTCGTAACGGCAAAGGCATTGTGGAGCGACCACCCACCGGATGAATCAACGACCTACACGGTGCATCCATCGGGAGGTTGATGGATGTAGGCGGCTTCAGAACCGTATTTTGAAAGATGATGAATGATGATTAATGTTTAAATGACAACATTTTTTGGGCAGCCATTGGACTGTTCAGTCATCGTCGGACTTGCGCAAGTTCAAACAACTGTTAATATACTCACGACACTGCAACAATCGTCTGTAATAAATGTGGCCGCCAGTCAGTCAGTATCAGCATTGTCTTCATGGCAGTATAAAAACTTCAATCCTTTAAAAACTTTTATTAACTTTGTTACAATGTTCTCAATAAAAGATTTATTTATTCTATGATTGTAGAGAAGTACTTTTCTTAACAAGTTCGAAAGAGATATTGTCCAGAAAAAAAATTGGACTACTATCGATGCTTACGTTTTTTGTACTAAGGGATAGAATAAATTACCGAAAACAAAAAAAAAATAGTTGTGATTTTCTTTTGTTAACTTATAAATGATATATATGATAAATGGTTACAATTTTCTTTTATCAATAAAAAATCAGGTAACGTTCACGACAGTGCAAAAATATCAGCTTTTATATTTTTAACTAAACTACGTGTACAATAGGCGGAATTAAGGCCTAGAGGCATTCTCTGACAGTCAACCCTGGGGGACTTGAAAAATGATGGCCATGTTTGTAAAAAAAATGTATTTTATTTTGTAAAAAAATTATACACTATATATACATATCCACCAAAAATAACACAGATAAACAGCATATGTAATTACAAATGTTTAAAAGACACAAATAATACTTATAACGCTCTATGGTGTATAACGTACTACTATGTTTTACGCACTATGATGTGACACGCTCTCATTCTGTTTCGCACTATGATGTATTACGCAATATGTTGTAATAGGTACTATGAAGAGTTATACACTATGATGTTTTATTCACTATAATATATTACCCACAGTGATATGTTACGCACTATGAAATGTTAGGCACTATGTTGTATTACGCACTATAAGGAGCTACGAAGTATGATGTAATATGCACTTTGATGCGTTACGCACTATCATGTGTTGCACACAATGATGCCATACGCACTATGTTGTGTTACGCACTATGACTGGTTTTGCACTTTTATTCGCGAAACTGTTTTAATTTTTTACTGCATATTTATTTATTTATTTATTGGTTTTCTTTCTCAACAACCATCTACTTCGATGTTTATTTACTACTATCATATTTGCCGGACTTCCTGTGACAACAACATTTTTTTAATTTGTTGTTACATGAGACAGCAGACAGCAGAACTGTCAAACTGGACGTCACTTTTTATTGAAATTTTAATACCATCCAAATATCCGACTTTTCTTTCCCCTGGATTTTGCAAAAATTTTCAATAATACATTATCAAATAAAATTACATTGTATTATATTTAAAAATGGTTCTTGAAGATTTTATTTATAATTAATTAATTTTATTTATTATTGTTTCATCTGCAAAATTTTATTTAAAAGCCTTTGTGTATATATTTATATATATATATGTATATATATATAATATTCGTAATGTCCTATACATCGCGACAGTCTGGGCTCAGGGACGATGTGTATATGCCCCAAAAAATATAATAAACCTCGTAGCATGATTGATACCTGTAGAAGATATGTCAACTTAAAGAATTTGCTTAAAACTCATAGGTGACTACCCTGCACAGAATCACGATTACGAGGCAATGAACTCATAAATTTAATTGGGCGTTTTTCCATTGAGTTGCCATCGAAAGTACTTACAAGTACTAGGATAAGATCACGCTTAAGGAAATCTGTTGCGAAGTAAATCCGTTAGTATGACGCCGATGTTTTTCGATCTTATAAATAGTTAATAGGGTAACATAAATTCAATGAAGAAGAAAACGTATTTTGAATTTGTCTGGTTCGGGCATTGACTTTCTGAGTTAGGGTCGTGTAAAGTTTTACATAACAAATAATTATAAAGTGTTATATGGATATTTTTAGTATTCAATTTTGTCATAAAAGCATTACCGTTGTGTTTAACAGATCAAAGTGGAATGGGTAGGTGCCGGGATGTTATACCGATTATGAATAACGTTGTGTATATACGAGTATACATATGTCGTGGAAAAAAAAATCGTTTAATATTAAGTTGGTCATTTAATAATTGAAGTATAGAGGAATTCGAGACACCGACCTGGTCAGTCCTTCAAAATGAAACTGTCGGTTTACGTGTTAATTGGTGATTAAGCGTAGTAAAGTGAAATGACACAAGCTGCATTTGAAATTGTTATTCTGCGCTATCTACACAATGAACCCTGTATCGTCTAATCAAGAGGCTGGTGGCGCTATCGCTCAGCCATCGTTGACTCCGTCATATATATTTAGCGACAGTTTCCGAATTCTGGCGGAAGTTATCAACTGCACAGGACTTATTATAGTGCTACAAGTGTACGCATGTACAAGTGTCAAGTGTACAAACATAGAGACAGTCACTCGAGATAAAGCTTTTGAGATAAAATCGGAAATATGAAGATGTGTGAATATTTAATTACTAGTTCAAATATTACATTAATATTATTCGCTATCAGATCTTCTGTATCACTAATAATTTAAAAACTACTGAATCTGTCAAAGTATGCTTGCAAATACCGTATAAATAGCCACCCATCTTATCCCGTGGGTGTCGTAAAAGTCTACAGAATGAAAATTAAGACCAGCAGATGGGCAGCGGCATCTTCTTGGAACATTTGAATAAATGAATTGCGGTTGGAAACCCGCCTGCCAAGCGTGGCAACTATAGAAAATTAAAACCAGAAGATGGGGCAGCGGCATTTTCCTGGAATATCTGAATAAATAAACTACGGTAGTCAACCCACCTGCTAAGCGTAGCAACTATGGCAAAATCTCCCCAAAAGAAGAACTTTCGTGGCAATCTATGGATGAGGCCTATGTTCAGCAGAGGACTAATGATAAGTTGAAATGATGATGACTATGATGATTCTGTTTATATTATCGTAGTGTCTCAAAATATATTCGATATCGATAAAGTAGTCTATACAGTCCGTCTAGGTAGGTACCACCCCAGGGCCAGTTATTCTGCCATGAAGCAGTAGTGTGCAAACGTTCCTGTTTCGGTTTGAAGGGCACTGTGAGCTAGCGTAATCAATGGGCATATGAGACTTAAGAACTGATGTTTCAGGGTGACAGGCGCAGTGTAGTGTCACACTGAAATGTTCTGGGTGACATAGCATTTGTTATGGGTAGACACTTTAAATCAGGTGAACGTTTTGCTACTTTCGCCACTCTATCCAATAAAAAACAAAACAATGAATTCAAAAATTACTACATCAAAGCATATAAAAAATTTAATACTCTTCCACAGTCAACAATAGAAGTTGTTTTTCATAAGGACATTTCGCTTCTTAAGCTTTTACGTTGGATATTAGGTCATTAGACTCTAATCGAGATGCAGTGTACAGATAAGCTTTTATGTAGGACTTATAAAAATAAAAGAATAAAATCGTGACAAAGAGGTTAGCGTATCGATTCACTGAGTCTTATGTTAAAATCATAGCGGGCGTCAATATTTGTGAAACACACAGTTCTGAGTTGGATTTATTGTTACTCTACATTTTTGATCTTATTGTTTAGATTAGCGTTTGATTGAGTGTGCAAACTTATCCCGACCTTAACTATGTTGAATCTATTACAAAACTGCAAAAAACTGCAGCAAACAACTTAAAAACTTGTGATTGAGCCCGTGCCTCTGAAAGTAGATTCTAGTGGACTCCGATCCTATCACATGAGCGCTACATCGGGCGCAGGTAGGTTACAACGAGTGGGTGCTTCTGTATTTGCGCGTACACTGGTAGCACTATATATAATAGGCAGTTAATATCTTAGATTGGATAATAACTTTATTGGATATTTCTCGTATTATAATAAAAAAAAATATTTTTCAAAATAAATAATAAAAGCTGAAGTCTGCGCAGAATGCTGTATTGATCCGATTTATTTTAAGCACTGCTATACTCGTCCACGCTCATTGACATTCCGTATTCCTTATAATGCAAACTTGTTGATTATTTCTTATCTAAAGAAATAAATTAAATAAATGTCATTCTATATTTTCCGCAAAAAAATATTTCTTAATGTCATATTTTGGTATTTAAGTAGGTTATCAAATGGGAGTGGGATAAAAGATACGGATATTTGTTCGCGACTTGTTGGTTCAATGTGAAGGCGATTGCTAGCGATCAATAAAGGGAATGGCGGAAATATGTATTACTAATTCAGTATTCTATTATCATTCATCAGAAAATGTTGTAACTTTTATGCTAATAATTATAGACCTGCAGTTATAGAAAGGAAGATGGGTTTTTTGTATCATTTTGTATAATATTTTGTATGGTATCGTAGATTGCACGGTGTGTGCTTTATCAATGAATGCACGAAACGACATAACAGCTCTGAGTTGAAATAAAATATAATAAATACAGTAAATTACACGTCACTGACTGTTTGTGTGGGTGTGTATATCTGTGTGCGTGCGTGTGTGCGTACGTATGTGCGTGGGTGCCTGCGTGCGTTTCTGTACTTGTTTGTATGTATATGCATGCGTATTGTGTACTAGTAATGCGTATCACCATGATAAAGGTTTCAAAAACATTCAGTATCATCGTTTATCAACATATCAACTAAATTCCGCGTTAATTTAATGCATTTTTATTTCTAAATATTTTATTGTTATAAATACGAGTACATATTCTTATTAATCTCGATTTTTAATTAATTAGAGATTTTTAATTAAACTTTAAAATGAAAATTTAATTAAACAGAGACATTCCGAAAATATCCTATTTGTTGGATTCAGTGACTACCTGAATACCACGCCACGGGTCTTGGATCCGAATGCCAACCGGAGTCAATATTTGTGCAAAAACATAAATTGCTGGTTTTTAGGTCTGGTTTTGCTATGATTGTCCTTGTGTCTCTGACACTGCATAGTAGCATATCTCCGATATTATCGCGTGAGCGTTACATCGGGCACCGGGAAGTTGGGACGAGTGAGGACCCTTGTGTTTGCTCGTACACTTGCGGCACTATACTATCTCCTGCGCAGTTGATAGCTTCCGATCAGTAGTTGTCGCCGTGGTCAAAAATCGGCCAGAAAGACATCTCATGCCTATAAAATCCACAACTTATACGAGTAATTCTTTGTAAAGCACTATTTTGTTATAATAGTCTCCTTTGTGCTTACTTTCAAAGCATCTATTGAAGGAGTTGGTAACGCAGAGTTTCATTCATTACGAACTCACTCTACTCTCTTATTTCACAAAAACCCTAGTTAGAACCCCCGGTTAAAACTTTAACTCTGGTAGCGTCTAAATCGCTCTGGAAACCAAGTTTAATAAAACCACGTTTTACTTTACTGTGTTCAAATGTTTTCGTGTAACTGCGTCCACCAGCTCCATTTTGATCGCGAATTAGGAAAACGAAGATTACATGAAATATCGTTACAATCTAAAACAAAAACTCGATGTATTTCGTAATTTGAGACATTAAACCTGTTTTTATACATAGGTTACAAACAAAAAACAATACGAAATAAAAATATTTTTTGGGTTTACATAGTTGTACAATTGACAATAACAGCTCTCTAAACGCGTCTATAGAGAGAACGTCGAAAATTGGGTGTTCTTAATTTTAATCGCGATTTAAATGAAATGCAAACTGTAGCATTCTCAGTTAAACACTTCGCATCAGTTGAAGCTAAACAACTTCGTTTAGCTTGAACTGATGCGTTTTTTTTCAACGGTGAAATCCGCTTTAAGGCTTACGACATCTCTAGTGGAAATCCAATAAACACCTATAATAACTATTTACTAAATAGATAATCGTAATTACGGCCTTGGTAAAACGTGTTATAAATATAATAAACGGCCTATTATAATTATGACCTTTAGAATGATAATTCAGTTAATTTTCCTGGTCACTCATATTTTATTTTTAAGAATATTTAAAGACAGTAGTTACAATAGCTTCCGACAGTATCTGGATGTTTTCACCGTGGTCGAGAATTGGTCAATTGGTTATTAATCACATCCAGTATGTATTAGTACAGTACAGGATCTATTGTCCTATTGTCTAACCTTAATATTATAAAGAGAAAAGATTTGATTTTTTGTATGTTTGGTTGTAATGAATAAACTCAAAAACTACTGAACCGATTTTAAAAATTCTTTCACTTATATACATCTATATTATCAGCGAGTAACATGAGTGGTATTTAATTAAAAAAAACTGAGATCCCTACCAAAATTTTGCTATAATGTTACTCAAGCTATCAAAAATTTCTAATAAGTCTCTAGTAAAAATATGCCGTGCGCTGCGAAAACTATTGATGATAAATAAAATAATGTAGTACTCATCATTACTCACAAAAAAGTCCGCGCGGCTATATGTCTAACTATTATAGTTAAGTCACAATAACCGTTTTTTATTCAATTTAGTCAACACGGGAAGAATCGAAAGATCTTGACATCATTGACATTCGTATCTTACTTCTTTACATTCGTATCTATTCGTATCTTAATCCTTATCCAACTAAATAGTTTCATAGTCAAGGTGGATTATGTACATGTAAATTCCTCTTTAAATTATTCGGATAGAACCTTTTTTATCTTTAATGTATAAATTGTCGAAACGAGCAAAACGTTCACCTGATGGTAAGTGCAACGTCCGCCCACCACAAATGCGTGTCACCCAGAATATTTCTGTGTGACACCACACCTCGCCCGTCACCCTGAGACATCATATCTTAAGTCTCAAATGCCCAGTGATTACTCTAGCTTACAGTGCCCTTAAAACCGAAACACAGTAATGTTTGCACACTACTGCTTCACGGCAGAATAACTGGCCCTGGGGTGGTACCTACCTAGATGGGATGGATAGGAATCCTACCACCAGAAAACCTATCGTTTAGAAGTTACGACGTCTATAAAAATAGTGTGAGCGAACAGCCGTACACTCGACTGCGCTACGCGCACTATCGCCGATTATCACCGATTAATTACATACCTACTCACATTATTTTTTGTAATCTAGAAACAATTGAATAGTGGTTTTTAATTTTAATTATATATTTTTTTTACTTTAAAATGCTTTAAATAAAATATAGCTGCCGCGGTGTTTCTCGAATGCCAAGCCGCTGCCCGGCTGCAAGCTACTTGGGCATCAGCGGTCGTGAGCGGTCGTTTTATTTTGCTATATTTGCATTTTGCGTCGTTTTATATTGGCTATATTACATGGCTTATGTTCCCATAAATAAAACATTATTTTGGTAAAATAACGTAATCTTACCTGTCAAAATGACGAACCGCTTATGAGAACAGTCGCTACAAAAAATGTTAGTGTAAGGAATTGTGGTTGTTTTATTTGTCCAAATAAAGTACTAATTTATCTTTCTAATATCTACCCGTGCGAAGCCGGGGCGGATCGCTAGTCATTGATATGTGTGAATACATATAATACCTTTGGTAGTTTGTACGTTGTACAGGTAAAATAACTACTTAAAACCTAACAATTCGAAAGTCACAGGCAAACATTAATATTTATTGCTTTGTTTAACTGTTTGAATTGAGTGATTCGCAGCCACACATTATTTGAACAATGCGCTCACTAGTGTAGCAAATATGGATCGCTTCAGGCTTTTAGTAACAAAATGAAACAATACAAACATTTTTGTCATACGTGGAGTAAAAGTAGCTAGTTTTAAAATATTACCAATTTAAAGGAATATCTTAGATATGTTACAGTTTTATATTATATATTAGTAAGTGAGTAGAAAACTTATTAAGCATATTGCGCGTACGAACGAGTGTGAGATTTATCATAGTTAAAGTTTATATGAACAAGAAGCCAGAAAGCTAAAATTTATGTATAATATGTGTTACAACTATGTTAAATTGAATAAAGTGAAACATTCATTATTTACGTTCATACTGCTAATGTCAAACACATAATAGTCTGTGGTCAAACAGTCGCACAGATTGTCGCCAAATAATTTTAAAATGTTGCCAACAAATTACTCAAACCATAATAACGCTAAAAATTTAAAAACATAATGATTAATCGTATTCCGCTAGTTTTCTTTAAATGGTAACCGAAACGATTTTTATTTTATTTTTAGATAAGTAAGGGTCGACTAATGATTGGATTTAATAATCAGTGGCTGTAAGAATGAATTTTCATGATTTCTTTAAATTGAGGTGAATTATAATAATAATAATAATAATAAATTGTAAATAAAGTAAACTGAACGAAGTACAGCATTTTTAAGCCATTGCTACTCAATAAATATAAACATGAACACGGACCAAACCTAACCGAGGTCATAGACATAAAATATATGTCTATGACCTCAGTCAGGTTTGTCTATACCAATGTCTTATCTATACGGTGTTATCATCAAAAGCCTGTGTCACATTAAATCTTGTTCGATATATCTCTATTTTTAAATATGATAATCATTATTGACAGTAATCACATACGAAACCAAGATATACGAGGAAGTTACAAGTTCGTCAGTAAGCTCTGGAGAGGGCAATACTCGAAATTTCCCTCAAATTAACAGAATCCGAAACGTAGATGTTCTAATTGAAACTTGTGCAATCGATGTAATCCCAATTAGTAAGCTGAAATGGGAATGGGGCGTCTATAGAACCGACAACATTAACAACGAGTACATTGTTCAAATAATAATGTTCAGTTACGGCTAAGTCAATTTAAATACTGATACAAATCAATAAATGCAAGCGTTTTCTATGATTTTGAAATTGTTAGATTTCAGTACTTTTGGCATTGTCAAATTCACCTCTTTATGAATGCCTATTTTAGAAAACTACTAAAGTTATCGTTTAATGCTTGCACAAATTATAGAAAATAGTCTTTGTAGTAACTTTTTATCCAGTATCTTCTTAGATAATATGACACTGCTGTTAGATAAAACAGTCAATCTGTAGACTTTATACATGATATTTCAATATTTTTATTATTATCAAAGCCATATATGAATGAGTTTTATTAATAACATTTCTCCCGTAAGATTTAATTTTTAAATCCAATTTAAATAATTTTATTTGTTTTCTCAATGGAAAGTAATTGCTTTTTATCGCTGTGAAAATTAATAATTCAGCATAAGATATTTTTCGAATTTGTTTGAACAGTTTCTATTTTTACGTAAATAAGTTTAGTCTGCGCAGACTGTTGTATTGATCCATTTTATTTAAGGCAGCTATATCCGTCCACACTCTTTGGTATTGCTAATCCCATCTAGTTAAAAAATGTTTCTTATTGTAGTAAGTAAAACAACACATAGTTTTCTCTTGTCTTCCACAGACTTAAAAACAAACGGAAATAATATTTTGAACATCAAACATGTTTTATGATGGTTTTTCAAATTGGATGTAAAATATGGGATCATCCGAAAGGATGAGAAAAAATGGGTTTATCCATCCTATAGCCATATTATAGATTTTAAAATTTCTGTCAGATTTTAGAAAATATGGACGATTATAATTCAAAAATATTCGTGTCTATTTACATACATCCAACCCCACTCGGATGGACTTCGAGTAGGGTGCAGATAACGAAGTGCAGTTTCGTCTAATTACCGCTAAAATAAGGTCTTTGATACAAGTACTTTGTAGGTCGTCTCGTACTTTGTGTAGTGACCTTGAGAATAACTGATCGTCTGCGGGTAATAAGTGTGGAAGCTTTTCCCGACTTTAGCTATAGACGATTAATTAAGCAGAAAGTGTAAGTGGTACTAAAAAATTCTCGACATGATTTGCACAAAAATATCTGAAATTTATTTATTTTCTGTAATTTTAGTTTTAATAAAATAACCAGCATTATTTAATACTGAATTGTATGTGGGAAACCCATTTGAGAATACCTTCGGAGTTTAGATTTCACAAGTTCACTTGTTGTTAATGGAATATTATCGCAATAAAAGGACGGAACGGTAATACTTAAAATGTCTACTTCAACATCAGCCTGTAAAAAGTCCACTACAGGACGCGGGCCTTCCTCATGTTCATTCTTTGCTATAATCGACATGCTTGGCAGGAGGATTGGTAATCGCAGTAACAGACATTAGACGCTGCTGCCCATTAACGCACTATCAGCACTGGCATACTTAAGATGATTATCCTGCCAACAATCGGAGGCCAGGAGATTTTCTTGCATTTCCCTTAGTGGCCTTAAACGAAACCCACAGTATTAAATGGGGTGGCATATTTTCTAACTCCACCACCACAAAGCGAGTTTTTCACGCCACCACCACAAGACCCAAAACAATTTATTTATTGTTTAAAATGATTATTACATTACACACATTATTTGAACAATGCACTCGCTGGTGAAGGTTTTTTAACTCTTTGTGAAATTTATAAAAGATTTGAATGAAAGAGGTTATTTGAATTAAACACAATTGTTAAACAACAAATTATTGTTCCGTTTCGTAAAAAATCATTTCTCCTTTTTTTGTTAATACTTTTAGCTGCCCTTATATTTAACCTACCTATTTTATAATATATTTTTTTAGTGTAACTATTTTCATCAACGTCTAAGCCCTGACTGCTTTTATCAGTTCGACATTTTTGAGCTTTCAGAAGCCATGAGATATTTCTGACATTTGTCTAAGTAGAGTTTTACAATACATAAAGAAGTGTAGATATTGATTCTACTATGCGGTCACAATTATATTGATATTATAAATGCGAAAGTAACTTTCTCTGTCCCGATGTCTGTTTGTTACCTTTAACGGCTCAACCGTTGAACTGATCTTGACGAAATTCGGCACGGTGATAGGAATTCCAGAAAATCAAAAACCCACGGTATATAAAAAAAACTAAATGCACGTTGACGTAGTCGCGGGCTTCAGCTAGTAGTCAATACGATTGTATATATTTTAAACATCATTCTACTTATTCTATAATCTGAGTTTTATTTTAGCCAATAAATCATTTTAACTTGGTACGAGTAAGAAAAGAACTTCAGGATTTTTAGTCAAAATAAATCTATAATTAAGAATATTGTACAAAGTTTATCTGTCCAGTTCCAATATTATTGTAGTTTTCGATATTATGATCGAATACTACCGTGATGAAAATATTGTGAATTTGTAAAATGGTAGTGTGAGAAACATACAGCAACAGTTACAGCATATAAAGGTCTTTCTGGACACAGAGGAGAACACATGAGAGAGGGCTCGTAATCAACTTTATTACAAAGTTCTCAAACATAACGACCGTGTGGCCTAGTGGTCAGAGTACCTCTACATCGCGGGTCCTGGGTTTGAATCCCAGTCGGAGCCAACATTTGAGCAAACACACATATTGCTTGGTTGGGTGTGTGTGTGAAATTTATGTCTGTAAACCAAACCCACGATACAAGAGAATTTTACTGGTGGTAGGATTCCTATGCAGGAATCCGTCTAGGTAGGTACCACCCCCGGGTCAGTTATTCTGCCGTGAAGTAAACATTACTGTGTTTCGGTTTGAAGGGCACTGTGAGCTAGCGTAATCACAGGGCATGTGAGACTTAAGATATGATGTCTCAGGGTGACGGGCGAGGTGTGGTGTCACACAAATTTTCTGCGTAACACAGCATTTGTGATGGGCAGACGTTGCACTTACCATCAGGTGATCGTTTCGCTTGTTTTATCACTTTATCCAATAAAAAAAGAGAAATCCTAATGTGGGCTATAATTTCTCTAAAAATAGAAAAAAGTTATCATAATCATCAGCCTGCTGCAGTTCATCGCTGATCATAGACGGATCCCATAAAGTGTTATTGAACTTAATTTTCGGCTTCATACATCCATTTGTTCTAAGTCGCCTGGCGCGTATCTCCTCTTCTTCTAGCCAGGCGGCCTTATAGGCTACGAGTACGTTCGCTTGAGCAACTGATGTAGATTTATATTCTTTTTATATTTCTGCTCAGTAATAGATTTATTTTATCCTATGATTCAAGAGAATTTATTATGCTACCAAGTTTAAAAGATTTATTGCCTAAGCTAAAAATGAATTACTATCTATACATATATTAAAACTGTAAACTTTACGGGTCCGTACATTTTAAAATTTTGGGAAATAAATAATTGGCTAAAAATAGTTTAAAAATAAATGACTGAATACATTTCTATCATTTTAAGAAATGTCTGTCTATCTGTCTGTTTGTTTGTGAGGGAAATCATAAAGCGTATCTTCAGGTAACATTTAGTCATTGTTTTATTAAAATCGGTTTATTTTATCAAAAGTTATGAAATAATCATAACTTTTAATAATAATACTCATAATTTAAGTCTTCATATTTGACGCAAAAAATTTTTTTTACGTTTATGGACCTACACCAGTGTCAAGTTAAAGCGTTTTCAATCCGAAAATTTTGATATCAAAGATGAACCTCGCTTTCGTGTCCTGTTACGGATAAAATGGACGCCATTTTCAAAAATTGGAGCAAATTCACCATATCAGTAGTTACGACACAGCTGAAGAACTGCGAATTGACCACAAAACAGTTTTCACCCATTTGAAAAAAGCCGGGTACACATAAAAGCTCAATATTTGGGTGCTACACGAGCTCACTGAAAGAAACCTAATGAACCGTATACTCATTTACGATTCTTTATTGAGACGTAATAAAAGTGATTTTTGATAAAATTAGTTTTTGAATAAATTGATAACTGGTGATGAATAATGGATGACGTACAACAAGAACGTGCCAAAAAGGTCGTGGTCAAAAATCGGTCAGGCTTCACAGACTGTGCCAAAGCCAAAAGATCTCTAATGCCAATAACTGATCAAAAGTCTAGGTAGGTACCACCCCAGGGCCAGTTATTCTGCCGTGAAGCAGTAGTGTGCAAACATTACTGTGTTTCGGTTTGAAGGGCACTGTGAGCTAACGTAATCACAGGGCATACGAGTCTTAAGAACTGATGTCTCAGGGTGATGGGCACAGTGAGGTGTGACACAGAAATTTTCAGGGTGACACAGTATTTGTTATGGGCAGACGTTAAACTTACCATCAGGTGAACGTTTTGCTCGTTTCATCACTTTATAAGATAAAATAAAAAAATAAAAAGCAAGAAGTTGAGAGAAAGCGGCCGGAATTGATCAAAAGAAAGGGCGTTGTCGTGATGAAATACCCACAGCTACCGCTACCGGTAATGCTAGACGTGTTACATTTTCGTTCATGGCTGTTTTAATATTTCTCTTAATATCTTAATATGTGGTTTAGAATATTCATAATTCTTAATTTTACTTAACATCATAAATGCGAAAGTAATTAGCTCTGCTCCTTTGTCTATTTGTTACCTTTTCTCGATTCAACCGATCATGACAAAATTTGGCACAGACATTGGTTGCATCCTGGAGACGGACACAAGATACTTTTATCCCAGAAAATCAAGTAATTTCCACGGAATATTAAAAAAACTTATTTCCACGCGGATGAAGTTGCGAGCATAAGCTATTTACATATATAAAAGTAAAATAAACACCTACATAGAAATCGTATCATCAGAAGTTTTATATCAAGGAGTCATAATGTGCTACCTGCAGCACATAAATGACGAGCTTGATCAGGGAAGAACTACACACTTAGTAGCACGTACAGTTCCTAGTCGATTCTCTAAATTTGATTATTAACGCTGATCTTTATGTTTGTTTTTGTAATCGACGAACATTAAGTAACTTCTCCTTCTTAAGTGAAGTTTCCAATTAATATGTATAACTAATCGGCTTTTAAGTTTTGTCACATTAATTTATTTAAATTTCGTGTACTGGACAGAAATGCATCAGATACGACAAGTGGCCCTCTTCCAGCCCAGACATAAACCCGTTGGATTACAAAATATGGCAACATTTGGAGGAGAAAGCCTGCGCTGAACCTCAAGTATCCCTAAATCTTAAAGCATTCCTAATTAAAACAGTGCCTGATGTAGACATGAACATTGTGCGTGCTGCGGTGGACGACTGGCCTCGAAGGTTAAGCCTGTATCAAGGAGAGCATTTTGAATAACTTTAATAAAAGGATTGTAACGATTTGTATGACATTTTATATTTAGTTTACGTTTTAGTTTCCAAGTTTATCTAGATATTTTTCGTTTTCACAGATTTTTTATTAATAACCTACATAATGGATTTGATATTTGCTACTTAGCAACAAATGGCACTGGGCTACATCGTTAACGTGATTATAATAGAAGACTGAAATATTCATGCATTCCGACTAGCTACTCAGTTATACATGGCTCTATATGAAATTCTTATCATGACAGCAGGTAGCGTCACTGAACGGGAAAAAACAGTCAAGCTACTATAGTATAATGGACAGAAACATAGATATATAGTTATAAAACGAGCAACTCCTGAGTATATTTTTTTTTCTCATAACACGTCTGTAACGATTTTGTGGAATCTTTTCATATTATTATATTTTCATTCTATTGTAAATGAATATAAGTAACTTTAATTATTTATATTTTAAACCCAGATTCGTTTATCATATTCTATCGGCAAACACGAAAGATGCTTAACAAAGCTCGGTCGCCGAAGTACTGCTATTGTAAAATGAAAATGTTTTCGACGTAAGAAATATAAATTTCGTTTGTCAAAAGCATTTTTTTTTCAGTCTTCCACGATTTCGTAGTCGTCAAGTTCATCTGACGGAGAAGAAACAGGCGAAAGAAACTCCTTAGGTATTCTCTTTTTGGTAAATCTTGTTTTTATCTTCAGAAATACATTATAAATAAATTTACAAAGAATAGTCTCAAAGAAAGCCAAAGCACGCTCAATGTTGAAGTTTTAGACAAGATTCAATAATAAATATATAGGTATATAAACTCGAGCAGACCATCCTCCACCAGCAGCACCTGTTCACAAGTATGACGCATGTAGTAGCCAGCCCTCTCTTCAACCATATTAAGGGGACGACCCCTCACACGATGCCGCCGCAAGCGGAGACATTAAAGTGAGCACGACATACTCAAGTCCACTTAACAGCATTTACACTTCTAAGATTATTGTACTTTACAAAGCACACTTATAATGTCCCACAAGACCATTTATAATTTTTGTGTGTAAACACGTTACATCGTAAATACCTATTCCTACATAAAAATACATGCTACTTAGGTGCTTACGAAATAACAGTCACGTCGTGGACGTTACTTGATGCCTCCCTGGATAGATACTTTCCATGCGTCTTTATCATTGAAATAATCATTCAAATTATAATACGCTTTAGAGCAAAGATATTTTTTTAAATATGTTTTAATTTTAATCTGTGTGAGATTAACTATATCTTCCGGAATTTTATTCTAAATACGCGTACATCGACCCATATAAGATTTTTTACTTTATTCAGTCGCAATTTTGTAATATCTATTATTACTTAATTTTAATTTGTTTGTCATTGTTCTTCGGGAAAAGTGTTTTAAATTTACGCATAATACACATAATACATAACGTTTTCATAAATATACTGGCATGCAAAAGTTATAATATTCATTTCTTTAAACAGTTCCCTTAGCGAATCACGAGAACGCATATTATGAATTACCTATTATAATTTAAAGCAATTTTGATCTTGTTTTCATGACATACATATTAATGCCTTTTTCACGTACAAAGGATTTGTCATCATTATCACACCATAGGTTGACTGGTAAAGAAAGCCTATACTCATTAATTCAAAATCGATTCTTGCGAATTGCCACCGGAGCCGGTGTTACCGCCCAGAGTTACCGAGACACAAGTCGACAGTCCGAATGGAGGCCCGCAGCCTCCCTCGGACGGTCATTAGACGACTTAAAATCATTTTGAGATATTCTAAATCGCGCAAGCACACAGCGAACGCGACAGTCCAAATTTCGTGGTGATTGTAGGAGTTTATTCAAGTATTTATGTTTGGGTCAAACCAAATCCGGAACGCGGGCCCCTGGCCCGTGAGCTCAGTATCCGATGAAGCTAAGCCAAAAGAGGCAACATCACCGAAATATATATATATATATATATATATACGCATTAAGTCAACGTTACGGTAATGCAATAAAGAAATAAATCATTAATTAATATATTATTACAAAACATACATTAGTAGCTTTCAGCTGGTTTGCAGTGCTACATAGCTTTGTTTTTCATAAAATGCTTCGCCCAATATTAATTAATTCCGCTATAATATAAAAAAAGTATTTATTAATACACATTATTTAAAACCGAGCTCCTTTGAATCAGTGGATAATTACCGTACCTCCACCTTTTTCATTTTATTACTCAAAGCGTCCTGCATATCCATATGAACTGCACCATTGTTCAAATAACAATGTGTGGTTACGGTTCGTTCACTCATTACAAATGTTCAAACTCCTCATCATTTATTACGTTAAAATGTTTCAGAATATATTACGTAAAATTTATACCATTTGTGTTTAATGAAGTGAACAAATAGCTAGTCCCTCGCCTAGATGCAATTTGTAATATACTCTTGGCATATCCACCTTTGTAAAATGTCAAAATACCGTGTGGTAGTGGCTCGTTAACAGAATACTACCACTCCATCTCATCCAATGGATCAGGCGAGTAAGGAATTAAACTGCATTGACCCAACAGCGCATGTTGGCGATGAGCTCACCACCTATCACACCAAGTGCATTATATTGTTTTGGTGAAACGTTGATTGTGGCAGTCATCTGTTTTTGCAGTGAGTGCCCAGTCTCTGACTACCCCTTATGGGATACAGTCGTGATCTTATTTATGTATGTATGTAAAATGTCAATGTTTATGACACGGGTTACCTATTTTAAACACTGGTACTAAACTTTGGCAATAATAAAGCCTAAATTGTGTTTTATTGAGACCATTTCTTTTTATTTGATAAAGGTGTGAAACGAGCAAAACGTTCACCTGATGGTAAGTGCAACGTCTGCCCATAACAAATGATTTGTCAACCAGGAAATTTCTGTGTGACACCACACTGTGCCTATCACCCTGAGATATAAGTTTTTAAGTCTCAAATGCCCTGTGATTACGCTAGCTCACAGTGCCCTTCAAACCGAAACACAGTAATGTTTGCTTCACGGCAGAATAACTGGCCCTGGGGTGGTTCCTACCTAGACGGATTCCTGCATAGGAATCCTACCACCAGTAAATTTTCTGTAACCATTATTTGTGGTTAGGGAATATCGGCACAAAAAATAATAATAAAATATTATACTTAACAGAATTAGGCGTAACTTTGCTGAAATCCATTATAATGTAGGAAAGGAAAATAATTTGCTAAGATCCTCATGTATAATACCTCAAAATATAAAATGGTCTACATAACCTAGTTTTTAAAGAGCATCCCCGCGTCATCATGACAACCATGGTAACATAAATTAGACGCTTTCCATAGTTACGTTAATCGTCTATTGACCGTACCTTTGAATAAAGATAATTATGTCAAAGAACTCAAAATCATCTATGAGATTGCGGTCTTTAATGGTCATTCAAAAAAATATTATTATTGGCATAATTAAAAAGAAACAAATTCATATCATTCGCAAGGATCTGTACGCGGCTACATCTCAAAGTGTTCGACGATATGTGAGCAGTTTGACCTACTTGGGTTCTGTATCTGAGAGTATGTTAGGACCCTTAGGCGTAACGACATTTGCGTTTCATTTAAGACACAATTCGCTAAAGGGAGTTTGTAACGTCCAAGACAAAATTGGTGAACGCCAAAAATCCCACGTTTTTAGACTTTTTGTAGTGAATGCAACGCCGTTTACGTGGGTCAGACTAGTCGCAATTTCGATACTCGATACAAGGAGCATTTGGGCGCGTACAGAAATTGCAATTCCGACGAATCATACTACGCAAAACATCATTTGGAAACTGCGATTAACCTAAATATCGACCACATTTAAAGTCATACATATTTGCGACAAGGGGCTTCAGCTGTGTATGCTGTAACAATTAAAAATAATAAAAAATAAAAATAATAACATTACACTGCTGAATGAACAAACAAACGTATCGAGTTCACAACTTTTAATTATCTTTAAATGTAGTAATTAAAGTTTAAATATATATAAGAATCTTAGAAACAAAATATATATTTCGCGATATGTGAAGTCTGCGAACCCTCATAGTAGCAAAGTCTTTTCTCGGCTCGAAAATCGAGAATAGGCCTGTGATTTACATAGGGACTTACATACTGTTACTTATGTGTAATATTTTCAACTACATCAGGATGTTACGCAACGGATGGTAGGTCTCCACTGTTGTAGTCTCTGTTATCAAAACCTCTGCAAACTCTAATCAGGACATAAAATATTCTTAGCCTGAATCTAATCTAAATCCTGTGACAGCATTCCAGGTTCTAAATTACACAGATAGTGTTAACAATTAAGCAGTGATTCTGGTGAGGTTTACATTGTAACCTTAGTTGAAAACATAAAACAAGGTACACTGTAAATTTATCACATTCAGGTAGAGCTATTTTATGCTCTCTGCGCAAATACGTTGGTGATATCTTTTATAGATTTTTAAAATATTCGAGGAGATTTGTTCTTCCCGTGAAATGTTCGGAATAATTCTTAAGCTTTCGGTAAGAAATCCCTCTTACAAGTGAAATATATGTTCAATTTCAGAGAATATACCTAAATGCTGCAAAGAAAGTTTTTTTACGGTTTAATATATAGGTACTACATTAAACAGTTAGAAAGAACTAACTTTTATCCATTCCTCTGTCGTGATAGGCGGGAGAAGCAAAGTGGTGCTATGCAAGTACTATACCAGTTTTACGGTGTAGAGGACTCTGTAGCTAATGTACTCGTAATTACAGGGTGTATGAGACTATAGAATTGAATTATGAGCAGTTGGTACATTTTTCAATTTGTGAAGTTCTCAATTCGTTCACATTCGCTATTCGTCCAATTCGCAATTTGTACAAATTATCATTAAGTTCCGATTTTTGTTTTGTTCAAATTGGCATTTCGTACAAAAGCAACCCAAAAAACTTACAGTTATCACGAGTGCAGTCCTTTCGCTTACATTTCGTGGCACACTATTTTCTTATTGAAATTATGATGAAAGTTTTAAGCAATTAATGGACAATGGTTAAGATTTTGTTGACAATGTTCCTAAATTTGAAAGCGTAAAGGATTCGTTATACATAATCCAGAAAAAACAATTCGATGTAGATTTACTTACTTTTTAAATTTGACAACCTTGAAGATATTACCCATCAACCCATTACAGATCCCAACCATACTTATAGGAAAATTTTTAGTGCTTCCAGTTCAAGGATTTTAATTTTTATGACAACAAAAATTAAACATTTATTACCGAGCATCAAAATATTTTAGAAAAGACATATTTGAATATGCACCTCAGATATATGTATAAATGGTGAAATTAATAGGAGTGAAAACTATGCCAATGTTTTCCGTTTAATTTATACATACATACATACATAAGATCACGACTGTATCCCATAAGGGGTAGTCAGAGACTGGGCACTCACTGCTAAAACAGATGACTGCCACAATCCACGTTTCACCAAAACAATATAATGCACTTGGTGTGAATAGTGGTGAGCCCATCGCCACCATGCGCTGTTGGGTGCACAGTGCAGTTTAATTCCTTACTCGCCTTTTACGAGATCCATTGGATGAGATGGAGTGGTAGTATTCCTTTAACGAGCCGCCACCACACGGCCCTTAATTTATACATATGTGTTATTACTTAAAAAGTATACTTATTAAAATACTTAATCTTAATCTTTTAAGCTAAATTTTACTATCTATTAGCTGTTGCCCCGCGTCTTAAAATAATAATGACCGCAAAATGTGAATAAACTATTCATTTTAATACAAATTAGCGCCCGCCCACAACTCAACCACTTTTTGTCGCTGCGACGTGGTGTGGTTGTGGTACGTGTGAGGACAATAGTTCTCTCCTTTGGTAGTTGCATTTTGAGAATTTACCTATGCTGTATAAGGAATCTCTTTGTAAAATTAGAAGTCTCTAAACCAAGGAGTTTAGTCTCAGTCAGTCTCATCACTGACTTCCATTTAAAAAAGTAAATATTAATATTTTTCTTTTTGCTATTTTAAACGTGAAAATTTACAATTTTGACGATATTGCCCATTAGCGTTCCTAATACTTGATCTGATGGGAGTTTTATTAATTGTATTATTAGTTAGTTTTATTTATTGTATTTCCTATGCAGAAGATCCGTTTAGATAGGTACCACCCCAGGGCCAGTTATTCTGCCGTGAAGCAGTAGTGTGCAAACATTACTGTGTTTCGGTTTGAAGGGCACTGAGAGCTAGCGTAATCACAGGGCATATGAGACTTAAGAACTGATGTCTCAGAGTGATGGGCACAGTGAGGTGTCACACAGAAATGTTCTATGTGACACAGCATTTGTTATGGGCAGACGTTGCACTTACCATCAGGTGAATGTTTTGCTCGTTTCATAACTTTATATTCGTACAATAACAAAAAGAAAAAAAATTCACGCGAACGAAGTCACGGGTACAGCTAGTTAAAAATAAAACGTTGAAGTGATACACTAAGAAATATATAAGTAACATGTTTCAGTCAATAATAAAAACTTTTAGCGTGATTTTAGCATAAGAACATTAAAGCAAACCCTATGCAAAACAAAACAATTTTTCATAGCGAGTACAACATCCATCACAACGCTCACTCAGCAAATTGTCGATAACATCATTTAGGAAACGAAAATATATATTTCACGATAGTAAGAATCAGTTTTTCGAACGTTAGTACATTTCATTTGCTTCTTCTTTTTGAAAGAAATAAAATTTCAGCTACTTTAATTTTGTACTATTTTTCACAAAAAAGGAATACACAAAAAATGTTTTCTGTCAGAGACACTGTGTTGTTTAAAGTTGTAGCAAGCTTATGTTATACCACCAATGACGTTTATTCTCTTATTAATATGAAAAAAAATGTTTGGGGTTCATTACTCCATTTTTTTTTGTGGATAAGATGACGAGACGCGCAAAACGTTCACCTGGTGGGAAGTGCAACGTTTGCCCATTACAAATGCTGTGTCACCCAGAATATTCCGTGTGGCACTACACTGCGCCCGTTACCCAGAGACATCAGTTCTTAAGCCTGCCCAGTGATTAGACTAGCTCTGTACGAGCTCGCGTACATTGCCTCGTCGGCTGTTTCGGCGTTGACCTAATTTAAGTATTTATTAGCAATTATTTGATATTACAAAATCAGTGTGCAATTAGTATATCACTTATCATTAGTTAATAATTATTTTAGTTTTTATATCAAATTTACATGTTTCAATTTATCAATCTTATCATTTTTTAGTTCTATCTAGAACAAGCTCTCAGTGCTCTTCAAACCGAAACACTGTAATGTTTGCACACTACTGTCTCACGGCAGAATAATTGGCCTGGGGTGGTACCTACCTAGACGGATACCTGCATAGGAATACTACCACCAGGTGATATGAAACCACCAGCTTTTCTAGGTACAATGAAATTTAACTAATTATTGTAAGAGAAATTTGCATTATTTTTCAAAAAATCTCTATAATTAAAAAAACTTCTATAATTTTCATTCACAAAGTTAAAATATTTTATAAATTAAATTGATTACAATAGGATACAAATGCAAAAATTATATCATCGCGATGACTGGTGTATTATATTAAACGATTGTTTACTAACCAAAATGCGAAAATGCTGAAATTAGTGGTTTATTTTATTTTCGTAACGTATTATAGCCCATCGCAAGTCCAACACCGAACACAGACCTCCCAATTAGATTGACAATTTAGGCAGATCGTCGCTCTATTAAGTAGAGAGTTGTCCTACGCTGCTATTGCCGCTACGAGGCTGCCACTTGAGAATCCTTGCTTTCAAACGGCTGTAGGTTCTGCGAGCTATACGGGCGGCTATATGTATGAGCCACTATGGTTTATTGATCATTTGGGCTATGTGGGTTAGTTTGGTTCTTTTGTTTTTGTTTAGGTTGCGTAGTAAAATACATAATGAAGATATTCCCTCATTATAAATTTTACTAGGCAGAGGTACTCCAAACTGGCTTATGGTGGCGGCTTAAGAGAATATACCACCGAATCTCCTCCCGTGGATGTCGTAAAAGTAGACAGAAACAAAATGAAAACCAGGACATGTACAGTAGCGTCGACCTAGAACATGTGAATAAATAAACTGCGTTTACCTACCCACCTGCAAATCGTGGCAACTATAGCGAAATCCCCCATAGTGAGAGCTACACACCTTTGTGGCAATCTATGGGAGAGGCCTATGATCAATAGTGGACAAGTGATAGGCTGAAATGATGTTGATGATGATGACTCCAAGCTTTGCCCTATACTTTGCTTGCTGAGCGATTTGAGTTTCATAATACAACTAGTTGTGGAGAATGAGTTTTTAATTACGCTTATAAGTAATGAAAAGAGTGAATAGATCACCTGATCGTAGGCTGATGGTAGCCTGATCTTACATGTATTGTTATTAAGTCTTCTATGCCTAGTGTGTATACAAGCTATAGTGCACTTAAAACAGAAAAATAGTTATGTTTGAATACTACTGCTTGAAGGCAGAATAACATCCACTGTGGTGGTAGCTGCTTAGATAAACTCCTGCATAGCTCTCCTACCACCAGTAGAAGAAGGCAAGTCTCGGATTCGTAGGTCAATACTGGAATCACTAAACTATACAGTTAGTTTGCCAACAAATATTTACTCCCTACGAAAATCGGTGTCGTGACTCGTAAAAGTCAATCTTTAACAACTGCGCCTTGGCTTTCACTTATATGAGCTAAACGTTTGATATAAACTTTGTCTAGTCCATCTTGGTCCGATGAAAAGGTAAGCCGTTAAGTAACACAATTAAGGCCTTTGACTTTATAATGCTAAGGCCCCCCTGCGACTCTCATGAAAAATGTCTATAGCAGTTGTAAATATTTTTTGTTTTTTTTTTAAATTAAAATTCAATATTTACGTCTGCGGAAGGGACCGTTGAGGAAGTTGGCCATGCAATAATTAATAATGTTACTAGTGGCTCTACTGATCTTATTAATATAGTAAAGTCAGATCTTCAGTTCAGGATTCAGAGTCAATTCAGATTCCGGTTCCTGCGTTTTTTTGAATCAATTAAAGTAACAGCCTATAAATGTCCCACTACTGAGCACAGGCATCTTTTTATTTCTAAGAGAATTTGACCATTAACGAATATTTAAAACTTATAACCCCTACGCACAGATTTTCGTACATACATATGTAGATTCTAAATTATTCGAAAGCAATTTCGATTAAAAGTTCACCCACTCTAACATACTCACACACGCATACAATCAAACACACGCACATACATACATACTCATCCACACACATCAGTACACACTCACACACCCACAAATACACACACACGTACACCTTGTATTAAAACTGTAATGTAACCTATAGTTGGAAAAAACCTAAAGCCTGTAGTACAGTTAATTCTATCGCACGCTTTAGATTTAAATAAAAGTTCAGTTTTAATAAAGATTATTATTATTATTAAAAATTATTGTGTTTTTAAAAATACTAGTGGATGCCTGTGGTTAAAAATCAAGCATTCTTCATAAAAAAAATAAGTTTTAACGTTATTGAAGTTTTTCCTTGTTTTATTATTTGTTGGCAACATTTTAAAATTCTATGGCGATAATGTCTACTCTGTGCGACCGTTTGACCACAGATTAATACGTATATGACAAAGGCAGCACGAACGTAAACAAACGACAGACTATTATGTGATTGACATTGTCAGTATGAACGTAAATCATAAATGGTTTTATTTTATTCAATTTAATCTATTTTTTTATTGGATTGTGTGTCGAAACGAGCAAAACGTTCACCTGGTGGTAAGTGCAACGTCTGCCCATATCAAATGATGTGTCACCTAGAACGATTCTGTGTGATACCACATTGCACCCGTCATCCTGAGACATGACTTCTTAAGTCTCATAGGCCCAGTGATCACACTAGATGTCAGTGCCCTTCAGAACTGTTTCATGGCAGAATAACAGGCCCTGCGGTGGTACCTATCTAGACGGATTCCTGAATAGGAATCCTACCACCAGCATAAAAAAAAGTAAATTGTTACACTTATTATACACATTTATATACATTTAAGCTTCCACGCTTCTTCTCCGTACAGACTTTAACTATGTCAAATCTCGCACCCCTGCGTGCGCGCAATATGCTTAAAAAGGGATACAAAGTTAATATATTATATTTTTAATTTGGTTATTTTTGTTGAGTAACCGTACAAGTACCTAGTTATTTTAACTTATCTGGTATTATTCAAAAAATTATATTTTTATACGTGACAATGTTTGCATAATGTTAACACAGAATATCCGTACTATAGCCGATGTAACAAGGGTTACTGCTCGTGTACAAGGAAAATATTTTTTAAAGTGAATGGTGACTATCCTGTGGATACACACCGGCCCCTGACAAGAGTAGCAGTTCTGCATGTTAAAATAACCCCCGGGTCACGTATAGATAGTGAAGTTTTGAAACCTGTGGACACAAGCAACCTCCTAAAATGTTAACAACAATGAAAACAGTTTATTTTTCTGAAAAAACTGAAAGAAGTTAAATGTTTTACTCCTTTTCGTTTGCTGCAGAAAAGAAACTGGCATTTCTTTATTAATACATTTTCCACATTATCTGAACTAAGTTATTTTATGAGCGTTACAAGAAATATTGGAAGAGTAAAAATTATTAATGGAAATTTTTGGAAACCTGCGTTCTTTAACTGACACTAATTTATTTCATTTTATAACTTCATTAAATAACTTAAGAGACTCGATCGCCTATAATAGAAGAAGGAAATATTTGTAAGAATAAGAGTAACATATTTTATTGTTGTAACCGCAACATTTTTGTTGCACCGCAGTGTAAGTTACTCAGCCGTCAAGCAGTAAGGCGCAAAAATTACTATGTATTTTATTTTAAGTTAAAGTTAATTTCTTAACTTTTTTTGCAACTTAAAAATAATAATTAACCAAAATGTAAAGTAATATGATATCCTCCTTGCCGATTTTAAACATCGGCCACAACTTTCGAATACTGTCGGAGGCTACTCACTTGTCCAAACCAACAGCTCGATGTATCGCTCATGCGCCAGAGGTCGGCAAGGATGCAGTGTCAGAGATTCGGGGACAATCACAACACAACCAGAACTATGGCTTATTAGTCAACTACTGACCACGGTGCGACGCGGTCGTCATGTGCAAATAACAAGCCCTTAACAGTTTCTTAAAAGAATACTAGCAATGTCATAAACATTGCAAATACTCCCGATAATCACTCCAAACTTAGCTAAAAAGTTGTTGCAAGTGCAGTCTCAACTTAGTTTATTATTTTATGAGGTAATAGGCCCTTATCTTTATATAACACAGGTTACGGTCCCAGAAGTTAACAATTTTTATAAACATTACCTAGAGTTAATTATGGTTTTAATAAATTAATTGCTTCGATAAACCTTACGACTTGTTAAACAAGACATTTGCCTTCCAACACAATTTAAAACATATGTATGAAAACATTTAGCAAAGTATGTCATGTGGGTAAATCTAATTTCAAAAGTTATAAGATTCAATAAAGCAACACATGATATTCTAATCAAGATTTTACAGTTACTGAAATTCCTTCGAAATTGAATTTTTTGCATGCTTACATACTCTACGCGCAATATTATTAGAATATTTAATTGTTAAGAGCAATTGCCACTACCACATTGTAACAGCTAAATTTGACAGGCAGCTTGGCGTAGTACCAGAAGCCTTGCAATTTAAATGCAGCTGCTCCTCAACTAACTTCCGTCACGTCTGCCATATTTAAAAAAAATGTGGCAACAGATTCAGTTCAGTAGCCATGCGTGGCATAAGATGCAATTGATACTTCGCTGAAATTCAAGATTTTTTTTTAAATATCCTTTATATATAATATTCATATTAATCCATCTAAAAACATAGTAACAACACCGAACATTAATTTCTATTTAAAATAAATCTTGTTAAGCATGCGCCACACGCTTTCATTTAACTTCTCTTGCTAGCTCGTTATGTATCTAAGACAGTAGCAGGGTACGGTCAAGTTAACTATTTTTTAATTACTATAATTACAATGGATTTTATATAAGCACTAGCTGATGCCTGCGACTTCGTTCATGTGGGTATAGGGTTTTTAAATATCCTGAGATAACTAATTGATTTTCCGGGATAAGAAGTATCTTATGACGACATTAGGATGTAAGTTATCTCTGTGCCAAATTTCGTCAAGATCAGTTCAGAGGTTGAACCGTGAAAAGGTAACAAACAGAGAGAGGGACATAGAGAGTTAGCTTCGCTTTTATAATATTAGTATGGATTAACATCCTTATTTTAAAGATATAAGATCGTTTAGCATACATATTAAGGAGTATCTAATATTTGAAATTTGATATCTCCTGCTTCTTCATCAACCAATTAATAGGCCACTGCTGGAGATAGGCCACTAACAAAAAAGGAAGGATTGCCCTACTCACCACGCAGTCGGATTGGTGATTGCAGTACCACACGCCTCACACCTCAGATGCTGATGTCCGTCACAGGTCTGTGTATGTTCTGGCATTTTTCGACATGGCTACACTTTCACCTGTCGGGAGCTATGAGATAATCCAGGCCCTCAGTGGACTCATACGACACCCACAATTTTTTTGGGCCTTCACCATACGGCGAGAATTTTAATACAAAGAAAAATGAAAATATAACCGTTTTTATAAACAATGATTTACGTCTTTTTTTGCTTGAAGCATTTTGCTGACATTTTTCATTGTTTTAAATAACCGTGTAGGTTAAATAATAAATAATTACCGTATTCTTAGGAGCAAGTTTTTTACTTAATTTTACTTAAGTATTTTATTTTTCGTTTACTATTTCAAATAATAAGCTTATGCTAAGGTTATTATTGAGTTTATACGCACATGTGCGATTATGTTCTATTCACACTAAAAGCCAACGAAAGGATATGGCGAAGCAACCCTTCAGCATATCCTTTTGTCTTTCACATTTGAGGGTTTTTGAAATAAGAGCTTGCTTCAGACAGAGAACGGCGCACTACGATGCTACTTACGATGTATGCAGAATATGTGTTTATATGTAGCTAAGAAACCGTACAAAATATGTATAATACATAAGTTCAAATTTGTAACTTTTCTATCATTCTATTTGTCTTGTCCGTTCTGTCTCTTTTTAATAGAAGAGAAGGCAAACGGGCAAGTGGTCTGCTTTATTGTGTATCTTTTAAATAGTTCATAATACTGTTTAAATAGCATTAATTAATAAATTGATTGTGACTTAATTTCTGTATAAGTTTTAAAAATACTGTTTATTAGGTCGGGGAAAAAGTTTTTTCGGATAAATATGTATAAACTTGTAATAAATCTTTTTGACTGTACTATTTGTATCTGGCTGCTTTTGATGATATTAAAAGGATTACATTTCAAAAAAAGAAACAAATTAGTAAAAAGTTGTTTCCAGCTATTTTTCAGTTACTTTTCTTTACTTAAAATTTTATTACAAAAAAGAAAAATGCATCGCAAGCCGCGAAAAAAGTTGTGACACTTATGGAACTAATGCAGTGTCAGTAAGAGTAGCACAAAGTTAGTTTAAGCAATGTCAATCCTTATAATTAGCATAGCTGAAGAACTGGTAATTGACCACAAAACACATAGCTGAAGAACTGGGTATTGACCACAAAATACATAGTTGAAGAACTGGTAATTGACGACAAAACACATAGCTGAAAAACTGGTAATTGACCACAAAACAGTTTTGACCCTCCATTGGAAAAAAGCTAGGCTCACAAAAATCTCGATATTTGGGTGCCACACGAGCTCACTGAAAGGAACCTAATGAACCGTGTACTCATTTGCGATTCTTTATTGAGACTTAATGAAACTCAACCGTTTTGAAGATATTGATAACTGGTGATGAAAAGTAGCCTAAACAGAACTGGAGCAGCGTGGCGGACTCTTTCCGGCTTCATAAACTCAAAAATGAGAGATAGCCTGTGCTTGGCAGTAGGACATTTACAGCAATAAAAATATTACAACTTTATTATACCTCTATTTAAATAGAGAACCTACTACCACGTTGTGTCAACAAAAAATAAGCCTTATCATCAAGAACTCAAAGAAATCCAACCTGAGACTTAAAACAGAAAGTCAAAGATACCACTATGATGACGGCAAATTGTGTCCAGAATTTTTTTATCTATTAATATGTTAAACATTTATAAAAAAAGGTTTTAATATAATACAAAAAAATCTGCTTGTTATCAATGGTTAAAACGGCAGACTACACTTGAGTGTGCGTAATTAAAAAAAGCCTGTAATAATTACATTACATATGCAGTTCACAAATTGTATTTTTAAATATATTATAATATATGAACCTCCTAAATGATTTCGAAGACGATATTTAGTACTGATATACATAAGGCTGAAATGATGATGATGATGATGATAATGATGCCTAATAGAATCCACCACCCCATCTCCTCCCGTGGGTGTCGTAAAAGGCGACAGGGAAAATCAAAACCAGTAGATGGCCAGCAGCATCTTCATGGAACATCTGAATAAATAAACTGCGGTCTGTAGTCGTTTGCTATCAATTCGGTCGCAAACGGCTGCTTATGTAATTCGCGTGGTGGATTGTGTGAGCGAGCGGTCGCTATCACGATATTGTAATCGCAATGTCGTTGGTGGGGGCCGTTTGCGTCACCTATAGTATAAATAGGCAGCTCTTTGACCGCGCCGCTCACTCGGCGGCCGTCTGTCGTAGAGTCTATGACGCTTGATAATGCCTCGTTTTGGGGCGAAACACGTGTCGTGTTCTCGACTTCAGTGGTGTATATTATCTAGTGGTAGTATTGTAGTTGTTGGTGGAGGGTACCTGGTGGCGGTGTTAGTTTGCTTGTGCACGCTACTGAGGGAGGGCTGGCGGTGCTCTTCAAAAAACTAGGTAATATACACCATTTTTATATTTTGCATGCGGATCTTAGCAAAGTAACTTACTATCCTTCATTATAATGGATTTCCGCAAAGTAACGCCTGATTCTATTAACTAAACTGCGGTTGCCAACCCGCCTGCCAAGCGTGGCAACTATGGCAAAATTCCTCCAAAATGAGAGCTACCAACTTTTGTGGCTAACTATGGAAAAGGCCTGTGTTCAGCATTGGATTTGTGATAGGCTGAAATGATAATGATGATGATGATCTAGTACCGTAAGCCACCAGAAAAAATCAGAACATTTCAGGAAAAAATTAAGAATACGTCTATCTGAAACTAAAAGGTCATTTATAAATTGACTCACCCCTGAATATGTATAGAATAAATCGTATTATGTAAAATAAATTAAAAAGTTCCGATATGAATTAATCTCATCACAACACGGGTAAGAAAATGTTCATCTGAAAATCTTTTCGTAAATATAGAAGTGAGTCATCCACAGACGTGGGAAGTTAAATTACCGTAATCTGCAAGTCTAACAAATGTGAATCGAATACCTGTTGGAACCGTTTCTTCATTGGTCGCTTCTAAATTCACATACGAGTAGGTAAAGACAAATAGCTTATAATTAGAATTAAATATACTTTTCAATCAAGTTTATATTTTATCAAATGATGATAATATTCTAAAGTCTTCCGGCTTTGGCCCTTGCAGATGATTTTCAGAGATTACATACTGAACTATACTAGCTCAGGGGCCGGGCGCAAGTTTGATCCCTGGTGCCGGCACCTTAAAAGTTGTTTAACAATGTTTAGTGCTGAATTACTACGTCCGTCAACTCGCATTGGAGAAGCATGGCATAGACTTCACTTCCGAAGCCCACGCAAAAATTAGAAGAGGCCTGTGCTCAGTAGTGAAACGTTTACAGGCTGTTACTAATTGATACACAAACTATGTATATCAATGCAATTTATTGCAATAAATTGCAAACTTACCTTTTTATTACTAAGAATTGTAAAGGGAGAAGTAAAGGAATGTAATTTCGTGGAAACGACCATTAGTGGTCAATCTCGTACATTATTATTAAACAATGCAAATTGTATCATAAAAAATCATACTTTTCTGTCATAGGTAAGCTAGACTTAGGCCTGGGCATCTCATTTAATCATTGATTAGAAGATTTTTGAAAATATTATCAAATAATAATGTCATTCCAAAGTTGGCACATAATGATTAGAAAACAAAAAACTTTGAGTATGTGACCTCCCGGCCGTTTTCTGATCAAGGCAACAACTTCCTACTCACGACGATAAACCTCTCAAGCGATAAGATTAGAGGTAAGCTAGGATGCAGTGTCACAGACACGTGGACTATGACAATGCAAACAATGTTTTTACATCAATTTGTGTTTTTACACAAATTTTGAGTCCAGCTGGGGTTCAGAGCCAGGACAGTCCTCTGAACACTAGTCGACGTGGTCTTACAAGAAAAAAGAAATAGTATGTGTATATTTTGTACTGCTCCAGTAAATCTTATAATAATAGTTTGTATCAACAACATATGCCACGATAAAAGTTCGTAGACGTTCCTGCTAAGATTTATAATTGTTAACTGTTTACCGGTAGAAGATATCAAAATAAACCTAGGGTTTCCCATTTTTTTTTAACTAATATAGTGTTTTTTTTTAGAAATTGCGAAAATAAAATAAAAGTACTTATAGGAAATTTAGAGAAAATAAAGTACACATTTATAATAATCATTATTTTTGTCATGTAGGTACTGTTATATTTGTTACAACGCTTCGTTTTGGCTATTTTATTTGAATATCCAAAAATTAACACTTTTAAATAAATTGGGGCGGCATTCATCGACAATTTGACAATAACAGAAATTTTTAGTGTCGTAACGTAAGTGCCGTTAATGCGTTTCGTTCTGAAATTCGCCTCGCTGCGCTGCTAACTGTAAAAAAAAACACGACACGTAAGAAGTTATACTTTTTTCACGTAACAAAACTAAATTAACTCCAAAAAGTTAATCCAGCGTGCAAATACTCTACGTTAATATAAAGGACAATATAAACCATAAGATATTAAATACAATAAATAAAGATTTAATTAAAAAGCATAATCAAATTAAAGAAATGTTTACTTATACGTCATTAAATTATTTTGTCACAATTAAAAAGCAATCAAAAAATTATCTATGTATCTATATAATAATCATTATATTTCATAAATTAAAAATAAATGTCAAAGTAAACTTTCTGCCTCTTGGTTTTATGATTGATTTTAGATTTAAATTGAAGCTTCATAGAAATAGGAATAGTTTTTGGTAGGTGAGGAATGGTTTTCAGTAGACTTTCATTTTTACTTATCTTCTCTGCCACAGGCAAGACCTTCTTGACGTCTTTGTATTCACTTTGTAATTTAAGTAGCCTTATTTTTAATTGATCATTAAAATTTTTGTGACTTTACAGTGTAAAGAACTTTATTATTTTAGTCCCAGTTGGAAGCGGAATATAATAATGAAAGAAAATAATTAAAATAAAAAATATTTTCCCCTGTTGGGATTTAACCCAGAACCTATAACTCAGCACAAACAAAGCAAAAGCCATTCAATTTTCAGAATATTGTATAGTATTTAATATTTCTATTTTAATAAAACTAATTTTACGGATTTAATCGCGCCTGATTTTAAACTATTTATAGCCCGACGTTTCGATCGCTTTACAGCACGCACAACGCTCAAATTAAACGCGATTAAATCCGTAAAATTAATTTTATTAATTGTATTAGACAACCATTACATAAATTAATATTATTGATTGATTTCGGAATAATAAACATCACTGCCCATGTTGTGTGTATTAGACAATATTAAATTATTGAACATGTTTTCACTAAACTATATGTTGATGAGGTACAAATTATTCACTTATTTGTTATATGTTCATCATCGAAGATGAAGTATATATATATATACAGTAATTTCTGAAAAAAAAAACATTATCCTTACATATAAATGCTACAAGGAAAACAACCATTGAATTGTGGTGGCACAACGTCTGCCCATAACAGATGCTGTGTCACCTAGGATATTTCTGTGTGGCACCACACAGCGCTCGTCACCTTAAGACATAAGTTCTTAAGTCTCGTATGTTCAGTGATTACACTAGCTCTCAGTGCCTTTCAGATGTTAGCACACTGCTGCTTCACGGCAGAATAACTTACCTCGACGGATTCCTGCATAGGAACAGTAAATCCAATAAAACTAAATTATGTTAACTACATGTAATATAATTAGATTACGTAATGGTCTAAAAGATATAATATTACTTTTACGACACTGTTCTCCGAATCAAACTTTTATAACAAAGAGTTGAAAAAATGATCTCTATTCTATAAAGTTGGTAGCAAATAATTTAAACTGAAACGACCACTCGAGTTCATGTAGTAACAATATTGTAAAAGGTAACTAATTTTAAATTACTTAATTAACAAGTTATACGGTGCGTATAACGTAATTTATTTATATAAGACGTAAAATATGATGTATAAGACACTTGTCGTGAAGTTAACATCTGACGGCTCAGTGGGTGGAGCTGCTTAACGAGAGGAATCCCTCTCGTTTAGCAACTGCATTCTGGTAATTTCCTTTTTCACAGTTTTCTGATACTCACAGACACTTAGTGAAAACTGTGGCCACAGGCGGGTTTACCGGATGGATACGATACTAAAAGGCCAGTAACGCACTCGCAATTCCTCTGGTATTGATTATGTGTATGGGCGACGGTGATAACTTACCATCAGACTATCCTCTCGCTCATTTTCCCCCTCTTCTACAAAAAAAATCACTATTTCCAAGATAGCAGAATTTTAATGTATGACAATTGCCTTATTGTGAAAAGTTACATGATCCTTTTTCCTTTTTCATCACAAAATACATATTTTACTGGGACCTGCGTTACTTGTGTCATTGAAATGCAATCAGCATTTTCGACGTGACTGGTATGTAGCGTGTAAGAATAGAGTCACCTACTATCGTATTTTTTGTGTTTTATTTACGACGAATATAATATTGATACGTGATGTAAAATTAATTACTATATAAATAATTATGAAAGTACATTCAATTAATAAAAAAAATTATATATGGAGACTAAGCTCTTGATATTGATAACTCGTATATGATAAGTCATAGTGTTAAATATATGGAAGTCTTTGCGTCCGGAGGCGCTTGTTCAGCAGTTGACTTGTGATGGGCTGAAATGACGAGGATGATTATGATGATGAATGTCGATAGGAGGGATGAAACGATGTAATTTTTTTTAAATAAATTAGTTTAAAAAGGTACAATGTTTTTGAAGTTATACTTCTTTTGGCGCGATATGTAGAGGGTAACATTGACAGCTGCGCGCATCCTGTTACGAAAGTGCCATATCATGAAGTTAGCCATCAATGATAACGGAAGTGCGACAAGCGTAGTGAAATTAGCTATCAATGATCAATAAAAATGTTAATTTATTTTATCGGCTAAGCTCATTCGTAGAAGTACCGAAGTAACGCGCAGGGAGAATATGATATGTAATATGAACGATGATGTGACATGCAACTCCTATATAGACCTAACATTATAATTTACTATGACTAACAGTGATATCTCTAACTCCTCGAAATGCAACTTCAGTGAAATTTTTATAGATTTTTTTAATAAAAGGCGATGTATGAAATTGTGAGAAATATTTTTAATAAATTAAATTATTGATAAAATGTTTAATAATACGTAAATACGTAATTAGTATTTATTATGACAACCCTCAAGAAGACCTTTCCTCGTCGAAGTTTTATACTACAAGTGCTACCGTTTTATTTTGCTTTACTCTTTACGGCCCCTGGATTCTTCTACATCCACTGACTCGACTCTCAATACAGATTAGTGAGTTTAGTTTGTTGTTACTGCTACAAACAAGACTTCCGACAGAAAACACCACACAGGTTTTTACATCAGACTACGAACGTCTTCAAAATGTTACTTTTGTTGTAAGCTGGCTGTTACGAAACATGGTGTAGTAGAATATTCTATTTTGTAATAAAAACACATACCTATACGAACCTTTATTTTTGATTGCAGTACATCGTCTTCTTTAAGCAGGCTATCCTAACGAAGTCAGATTTAACTGATGGTTAAAGGTTTTGTCCGAGAAAACGGAACTGAGAAGTACATAGTATAATTATATCAAGTAATGTATAAATAGGTGACAAACATTTTGAAAAAAACAAAACCTTAAATCTATGTTAGTATATTACATTAAATTTTCAGGGTTAGTCAAGTCTGTCCCAATCCAATTTGCTTCCAATGTAAACAATAGTTATGTGCTATTTTTAAATTTCAAATTATGCCCTTTTTTATTATACTATATATTAAAATAATCGTTTGCTCGTCACGTTCGTTAGTCCAATAAAAAGAAAAAAATATATGACATATCATTGTAACATTTTAACATTTTTGCACAGTTTAAAGTAGAAAAATACAGCGACGCGGCAACGCAGGGGCCGAATAGCACTCGTCTAAGATTTTTATAGGATCTTGCAACTTGAGTTTTCATCCCTGGTGCTTCCACTAATTAGTTGTTCTTTATTTGCTGATTCACCTTCCGCTCAGCAATAAATAAATTCGTCTCAAGTTGAATGACATAAAACGAATTTTTACCTATTAAAAAAATCGCTACATAAGTCACATATACTCTCACTCTCACTAAGTAAACTTACTAATTTCTTACAAATAGTAATAATACTACCCAGTATCATAACGATAGAATAAAATATTCAAACTTCTTTATTCCGGCGGCAAAAATGGTCTTAGTTTAGGAAAGTCGTTGACCTTATATGGATAGAAAATGGCGTGAAATCATTGAAACTTCTTTTATTTCACCGCGAATAAAAATAACACTTTTATGAAGGGGCCGCGTTTTACTAGCCGGACTGCTTTCATTGTAACTTAGTTATCTAACTTTTTATGAAATGAAAGAAAAATGGCTCATATTTTGAGCTGAGCTTGTATATAAAATATTTGACAAAGAATAAAACCATCTAAATTTCTTACTGTAAGTGATGAAATTAAATATTAATATTGCTCAAAGAGTAATAAAAAAACTACATTTTTATGTTAACAAATAATGTTAGTATATTGTATATAGTATATAGTTAATTAATTAGTTTTTATGAGATTTAGTTTTTTAATTGCTTAAGTTTTTCCTTTCGTATTGTAATTATACATCCATTCTTATTACTGTGTCTCCGCAAGATTAAAACTGCTAATATTTTTTTATTTCCTTTGGAAAGTCGATTTTTTTTAACTCATCATCATCATTTTCCATCAGAGCCCTCTCAAAGAAATGAGAGAAGACCCGTGCTCAGCAGTGGAACATTTCCAGGCTGTTACTTTACTTTTTTATGTATTGGCGCAAACACATAAACCTTTTTTCCTTTCCCCCTTTCCGTTTCTTTTCACTCTTGGACTTACACTATACTAAACACGAGAAGTATCTTCAACTTTTCCTGGTGGTAGGATTTCTATGCAGAAATCCGTCTAGGTAGGTATCACCCCAGTGCCAGTTATTCTGCCGTGAAGTAGTAGTGTGCAAATATTACTGTACGAGCGCAGTGTGGTGTCACACAGAAATGTTCTGGATGACACAACATTTGTTATGGGTAGACGTTGCACTTACCATCAGGTGAACGTTTTGCTCGTTTCGTCACTTGATTAAATTAAAAAAAAAATGGCGTCCGATACCAGTGTCCACAAGTGAAATTCCAGGTATGCTGACTGCCGAGCCACGTCTTGCAATTAATAATTGAGTTATCGGCGCATGATTTATATATTACATTGCCGTTAATAGTAGAATATACACAAAGACATTAACTCATCTACATTTTCCAGGACTTATCGAACGTCTAAATTGAAATTTAATTAAAAGTGAAAATACATTTTTCGTTGTTTTTAAAGGGCAAAACTACTTATAAAATTAAATAACAATTGACTTATTTAAACAAAAAACTGACGCAGCAGCTCTTAACATACTTTTGCGAATTTAATAGCTTTATGATTTTCTCATGAATCCTATCATCAAAACTTTACCAAATTTGTATGGGACAAACCTTAACTATAACCGATTAAACTAAAAAAAGAATCATTGAAATCGGTTCATAATTGGCGAAGACATCGTGTAACATACACAGAAAAAATTCAGTCGAATCGAAAACCTCCTCCTTTTTTGAAGTTGATTAAAAATATATTTTAATATTAGTTATTTGTTTGATATCTTTTTATTTCCTTTTTATATTCTGATTGCCATACGTGTTTTATTTGACATGCAAATGCATGTAACTATACACTTAAATAAATTTGTTTAAACTAAAAAAAATATAATTTTGGCTATTTATTTGATTTTTTTTATTTCCTTTCATACTTTGATTGCCATGCACGTTTTTATTTGACATTTAATTGCATGTATGCTAATAAAATTATAAGGCACAATAACAGATTTTAAGTATTAAAATCTGTTAAATAAAAAAAAATTAAGTACGAATAATAAGAATATACATAAATGACATGATGCATTGATTGATTTGAACATGATACATACTAGTAATAAATGTAAAAATAAATATCATGTATAAGTACTTTACAGCATCCTTTTATTAAATTAAACTATGTGAAGAAATAATTTTCTGTGCGCATAGAACTACTATTTGTCAAAGCCATCACAGGCAGCCACTGATTAAATTCCAACGTCGCGACATACAAGCTGTATATACCATATATATGTGACTATACAGCAGAAGGTTTCATTACTATATTTTAATAAACTTGCCTGTAGTATAAATATGAAATTACAACACAGAATTACAACTGGCAATAATTGTAATCCCGATGTGTTATATATATACAGATTGACTGTATTAAAAACCAACGAGCATTTTTAAGTTGGTTTAATAAATAAATGAATAAAAGCAACCTATATATTATATATTTCAATATAGATCTCAGCTGAATTGGCTTACTGTTCGACAAAGGCGCAAATCTAGAATATTGCTTGTTCTTTTTTCCATCTTAAATGATCCATGTTCGCCGTCTTATCTCAAAGATAAATTTCAGTATCTCTTGTCATCACATGATAGGGTTCTTCGTTCTTCCTCCAATAATAATATTTGTATTCCCACACATTTCACAGGGTTCTATAGTAACTCCTTCACTGTTCAGGCTGCGCTTCTCTGGAACTCCAGAAATATCAGGAAAGCGTCTAAAAAAATTGTTCGTAATTATTTATTAAAGAATCATTACATGTTAAATTGTTAGTTGTCTGTCCCCGATTTAAATTTGCATTATTTTGTGTATAGTGTATGTGTTTATATATATACGTATATATCTGTTTGTATATATATTTATATATATGTGTATGTTTATTTTTATATATATAATTATTTATATTTTTCGTCTTATATTGTTACATCGTTATCAAAATCTCACCATGGGTTGACTGGGAGAAAATGCCTAAAGGCAATAGGTCCGCCCTTTGTATCCTTTCTTTGTAAGGGAAACAATAAAGATTAATAAATAAATAAATATCATATATTTTCAAGACCGATTATTCCGTTTTTTATATAATATCCTAAAATATTAAATCTAGCCCACGATCTTTTGTAAAATATTCTAAAAATAACCTTTCTGAAGGTTGCTTAAGTAATTTCAAAAAATTAATCAATCTCAGCGTCATTGAAACGGTGTCCTAGAGAACTTGAGACGTGATATGAAATACTTTATAACAAATATAGGAATAGAATATACAAGAAAGCATTTCCATAAAATGTACACGCTTTACAGCGTCATATTCATTTTTATTTGTTAAAGTGTGAAAAAGAAGAGGTTGTACAGCTGTGAAAATGTAGTGTTCCTATTTTATATAATTTTGTTTTATGTAACCTTATTCTTGCATAGGAATTCTATCACTGGTAAAACGGGTACTTCAGTTTAAAAACTGATGGCGATGAAGATGTCGTCGTTTACTGCAGGCAGCAATCAATGTAGCCTTAATGACAGCAAGCTGTAGTTGCATTAAACAGCTGCATAGCTCATAGAACAGATAACTGGACGGCAAGAAAGGTTATCGAGCGGCAACCTGGTACCGGCAACAGCAATGTAGGTGGATTCCTCCGCCCCTCCCTAGATCTAGCGACTACCTATCCACATGTGCGGGAAGTTGATTAAAGCAATTGTCTCACAAGCTCACGATCATGCTCTATGGTAATAGTGTGATCCCTTTTATGAAACAAGGTAGTACTTCCAAAAGAAACTTTGCAAGAGTATAAAAATGTTGCATGTCTCATGCAACATTTAGTGTAGAGACATACACCAAGTTTTTAATTACACACAATATATAATATCATAATTATAATACATATAAAGAAATAAATATTATATTTATGTGAAGTAAAATAGTCTCAATAACAAAATACAAAATCATAACGACGGGATCGTTATACATTTAGACAATGGAATTCATTGCCTTAATGAATAATAATAGCATTTGAATTTCTTCTGATTGAATGTACTATAGTCGAATATATTGAAAAATGTATAATAATGCAACCCAATGAAGTCCTGCTCCGGTAGCTATTTCAATGGTAACTTATCATCATCGTCATTTCAGCCTATCACTGGTCCACTACTGAACATAGGCCTCCCCCTCAAATTGTTTGTGGCTCTCATTTTGAGAGGATTTTGCCATAGTTGCCACGCTTCACAGGCAGATTAGCTGCCCACCTTCTGATTTTCATTCTCCCTCTGTCGACTTTTACGACACCCACGGAAGGAGATGACATGTCGTGGTGGATTCTCTTAAGCCGCCGTCGTGTTATCGCCACGTATAGTCGTGTGCGTGTCACACCATACAAAAAGGCAACATCATTAGACTGTTACTTCGTGAGTATATGGTGCTCTCCCGGGCAGCCGATCTATTTATGGTCTATAGGCAGTATATGCTGCAGCATGGTTCTAATACCTTAAAAGTTGCAAGTAGAAATGTGAATTCATTTTAGAGTCATACTCGTTAATAAGGACGTTAAGACTCGGTCCTATAAGCTGTGGACACCACTCGACCATTTCAACGACTGATGTCATAGTGGTAAGTTGTGACGACTGATTTCATAAAGAGCAATTATCTGTTTGAATTGCGGTTAAACATACAGCTCTGGACGAATATAATTCTATAACCCGGGTAAGGAAAAGTAGTTTTGCTTATAATAATGGCAATAGGATTAATATCTAAATGTAAGTGATTATAATGAGTATATATTATTTCGGTGATGTAATTGCTGTTAGCGTTTTTGGATTTTACAGCTTCATCGGATACTTAAAATGATGAGTATTTTACGCGTTAAGTCGACGATTGTAAATATTGAAAATTTGAACGGTTTGGGTCGAACATCTGTCTAAAAGCGTATTATAAACTGCTACCGACCTAGATGACACATTTCAATGATAGTAAGATCTTTATTCGAAACTAAATTTAACGGCTCTTATATGCAGAAGTTGAGAGCGCATTAAATTCGTAAGGATCATAGATTAATGGGGAAAGAGGTTGAGAGTTTAACTTCACTTATATCTCTATTAATAACGTAGTAAGTTCTTCAAATGTGAAACTTTGATTGCCAATTAGAAGTGAAAATTATTATGTTTAATTTAGATTTTTAATTATTTTGAAAAAGGAATAAAACGAACTTCTATCTGTTCAGCATGACTTGCTATTCTCATATAGTTAATAGACATGACTTGAGAAACCAGACTAAACTAGACTAGACTAGAGGTATTACATTCCAAAAACAGATGATCTGTAGCCCCCAGTTGACCTCCAATTTTCATATAATTATTTCTGACATCGTTTTATCGTGGTTGTGTTAGTGTTAAGTGTATAATTTTTATTGAATTATCGTCGTTGCTTTTTTTATTTATTTTTTATATATTTCTTTTTTTATTTATTTTTTATTTTTTATATATTTCTTTGTTTTATTATGATTACTGGTGATCGCTTAATGGTCGAAATTCGATAGTAATTCATTAACTTTTCTTTTTTTAATTTAAATTATTTGTAACATATATTTATGTATACATTTTAGCTCTCTGAACACCTTTGCCATATAAACTGAAACTATTCCAAATCTTACACTCCTCAGTGCTTATAGTGTGCTTAAAAAGAGGTACAAAGTTTTCTCTTCACGTATATAGAAGAAGATAAACGAGTCTTCTTTTTTAATTCTTTTTAATGTATTTTTAAAACATATTTTATATAAATTTTGGCTTTATCGCTACTTCTCCATACAAAAATTAACTATGCTAAATCTCATACTCCTCCGTGTGCGCAATATTCTTAAAAAGGGGTACAACGTTCTCTCTTGACGTAATTAATATATAGATTCTGGGAGATTGCAACTTAAAGTAGAACTAGCCTGTATTATACAAATACTAGAATTATATAAAAAAAATATTTCCAAGTACTCCCTCCTGTGCAACAAACAACAATTTCAAAACAAATTTTCGAACAATGTAAAGAAAATAGTAATAATGTGTGCGTGCGTGGGCGTTTACATTTGTGTGTGTGTGTGTGTGTGTGCGTGTACGTCTGTAACTGTGTCTCTCTGTGTGTTTTTTTTATTGGATTAAGTGACGAAACGAGCAAAACGATCACCTGATGGTAAGAGTAACGTTTCCTCATAACAAATGCTGTGTCCACTCGCAATGATTGCGAGCAAACTCTAGGCGATCTCTGCGATTCTGTGCAGTAAGTTTTGGACCTTTAGCAGGTCTATGGGCTGTTAAACTCTTTTCGTGTAACCTTCTTCTTATCGTAGAAACAGTCACAAATGTTCTCCGAGTTGATCGAAGCTGTTGTTGCAACTCAACAGCATTTGTAAAACGGTTTCGTAAAGATGTCGTAACGATGAAACGGTCATCTCTCTCTGATGTGCACCGTTTTCTTCCAGATCCCGGTTTTCTAACATAACCACCAGTCTGTTGAAAACGTTGGAACATCCGTCGAACTGAAAAACGGGACAGGTTCAACTGTCGAGCAACGTCACACTGCCGCATCCCCGACTGCAATAGGGCAATCACTTGAGCGGCTTCTTCAGAGCTGGTGTCCATCTTTACTTGTTCTTACTTGGGTTACTTGTTCACGTGTGTTCACTGCAAAGTCTAAATTACGACTGGCCCATATTTCATCCAGATCGACCCTTTTATACCCCTTTTTAGGTGGTTTTAACTAGCGTCCTACTAACGAGCATTTGACAGTGTTTATTTTTTGACGCTTTATAATGATAAATGTTTTAATGATTTCATGATTTTTTTTATTAATAATGTAAAGCTATTCAAATACCCATTTCAAACATACAATATTTATATAAATATAATTCGTTCTAGCCATTACAGCCCATTTTTTCGCGCAAACTCAGAGAGGTGCGATTTTTGTGACGCTGGAGTGTAGTTTATGAATAGCGACTAGTTAACATAATAATTAAAGTTATTTGAATCATGACGATTTTCAAACTGTCTTTTCATATACGAGAGACTTCTTGTTCGTTGAGCAGTGAATGTCGCGACCAAGATCATCACATTTAGTAAAGAAAAGCCTTTTAAGGACAGTGTACGAGTAAGTAAACTGATCACACGGGGATGAGATTTGTTCAATCATCATCATCATTTCAGCCTTTTTTAGTCCACTGTTGAACATATGCCTCCCCATAGATTGCCACAAAACACGGTCCTGAGCCACCTGCATCCATCGACTTCCCGCAAAACCGTGCAGGTCGTCGCCACTCGAGAACCTTTCTTCCCCAACGGTTATCAATTCTAAGAGCTATATGGCCGGCCCAATGCCACTTTATCCTTAGTGCTATGTCGGTTATTCTAGTTCTGCTGCGGATAACATGGTTACGGATTTTATCTTTCAGAGAAACTCCGAGCATAGCCCTTTCCATAGCTCGCTGCGCGACTCTGAGCTTCCTTATGCGGCCTGCAGTGAACGACCACGTCTAGGTTTTGTTTGTCATCACTGGCAACACGCACTGGTTGTATACTTTTGTTTTGAGGCTTTGAGGTATACTCGACGAGAAGATGTGACGCAATTTCCCGAACGCTGCCCAGCCGAGTTGGGTCCGTCGATTGACCTCTTGGTCGAAGTTGGACCTACCTAGTCGGACAATCTGTCCTAGGAATACGTATTCGTCAACAACTTCGAGTATAGAGTTCCCAACAACAACCGGTATAGGTGTGACACGGACGTTGGACATGATCTTCGTCTCGTCAATGTTCATCTTAAGACCTACCCGTTGGGAGACACTATTGACGTCGTTGAGCATAGTGCCCAGTTTCATTATGACTATATTGTCGGAAAATCGAAGGTGAGTGATGTATTCGCCATTGATGTTAATACCGTATCCTTTCCAATCCAGTAGCTTGAAGACATCTTTCAATGCAGCGGTGAAGAGTTTTGGGGATATGACATCGCCCTGTCTTACACCTTTCTGCAATTGAATCGGTTTCGTAATCTGGTTCTGTACTTGGATAGCCATCGTAGCCTTATTGAACAAACACTGCGGCACTTTGATATAAAAAGTAAAGTTTCATCCTATAAATGTCCCACTGCTGAGCACAGGCCTCCTTTCATTTCTGAGAGGGTTTTGGAGCTAGGAAGAATCCGCCACGCTGCTCCAATGCGGGTTGGCGGACTTCACATGTCCTCGAAATATTTCTATTCCTCGGAAATGCAGATTTCCTCACGATATTTTCCTTCACCGCTAAGCACGTGGTAAATCAGCACTTAAAATTGTAGAAAAATATTAGAGGTGCTGGCACCGGTTAGATATACCGACAGTTAATTCGGCACTAAACGGGAGATTGTACTCTTCGGTCTTTTGTACAATCTGGCGAAGGGTATGTATGCGGTCAATGGTACTAAAGCCTTTTCAGAATCCAGCTTGTTCGGGTGGCCGGAAGTCGTGAAGTCTGATTGCGAGACGATTCGTAATGACTTTCGAACACAGCACAAAGACGTGGATCAGAAGCTCTATCGGTCTATGGTTCTTCAAGCGGACATTATCGCCCTTCTTGAAAAACAGGAAAACCACGCTTCTGCTCCACGCTTCCGGCGTAGCGCGGCCATGAATGACGGAATAAATAGCTTCTGAAGGACTAAAAGTACCAGTATTCCACCCGCTTTCAGAACCTCCGCTGTAATTCCATCCTCACCGGGGGCTTTGCCATTCTTGAGCTGTTTGAGAGCCATACCAATCTCGCTCAGACTAATGTCTGATATCCCAGATCGGAATAGTGTAGGGTTTTGCTCTTGGGTCGTAACTCACACCAGTGAGGGATTTGTTCAAAATGACAAAGTAGTCTGAAATCTAATTTTAACAAGAGCACGTAAAATGCAAAATCCCTTTTTGATATCAGCGGAAATCAACAATTATTTTAAGTAGCATACTATATTTAAACATACTATACACTTCCTACTTTAAGTAAAATGCAGTAACATTCTTTAACTATGAGAAGGTTGTCGATACAAAATTTATTTGTTAACAAAGAATATTAAAATTAATTTTAGCATTATGAACAATAAATCAACTTTTTACGACTTAAATAACATTACTCAATTATTAGTTTAAGATGTTACAGTAATACAACTGTACTGTATTACAGTTATTTTATATTACTGTATGTTCTTTAAATATTCACTTTCTGAATTAGAATAGGAATTATGAATATTTAACGAACCTGCCACGTTACATAGAATCACAATGCAAATGAACGTAAAATGTCTGTATTTGAAATACGATTACACAGGTTCTTCTGAAATGTGTTTTGTAGAAATATTATTTCGATAAATGAAATTTAATAAAAAAAAATTGACCCTAATATTTATTACTATAATACTAGT